>APFE031435657.1:51597-199808 GCA_000404065.3 Pinus taeda
ATCTTAGCTACTGTTAGCTTTTGTGAGGCTGACATTTTTTGCACTTGGTCTTGTAATTTTGATATATCATGTAGCATTTCTTCCTCTTCTTCATGAGTCATGCTGGAGCTTTCAGGTTCCTTACTAGGTGTTTGCATTTTCTTTCCTCGGGGCATCAGTTACCGATAATAATTCTCTACTATGCCCTTTGAATTCCTTCAAAATAAATTTTCAAACCAATCTTAAGCAAAAATTTAAAAGAATCTACACACCTTTTTTCACTTTGTAGGAGCTTGATATTGCCTCTGATGTATCTCTGTGCTTTCAGATCATCTAGTTCTAAAATTGCAACTTGTAGTAGCCCTCTGTGTCCTCTTTCCAATGCCACCAGTCTGATCCAAATTGGATTCTCCAAGGAAGAGTTATGCAAAATCTCCCACAGTGACCTTCTTACGAAATTTCAATCTGATGCTCAGAGAGAAAGTTATGACGATTTTCCCCAAGTCACCTGTTTAGAATGTAATTCATGAGTCTGCAAGAAGACCAACTTCCTCAGATCATATCTCCGCAAATATAGCGCAAAAAGTTTTGAAATTCGGACCCGAGATTCAGCGCGATTTCTTCTCAAATGTTTTTTTTAGCTTCTAAAACGTCACAGAAAAAAGTTATAGCGAAAATGCCACGATGACCTGTTTGGAGCAGCGAAACCCTATAATCCAAAGCTCTGATACCAAATGTTATGAAACCAGCTCAAGAAAAAGATAGAAAAGATAGATCCACACCTTAGAATTCAGCCTCTTCGAGGGGGCAACCTCCTTTACATTACATAAATGAACAATTCTTCGTTGATACAAATGACAAAACCTCCTTTCTATATATAGGAGTCTAAGGAGTCATAATATAACCCAGGCGACCTAACAATAATAATATAAAGCCACAAAAATAACAATAGAGGGATTCTATGGGGCATATTAATAACAATATGGGGACAATAGGGGTACAACAATATTAATAAGGGGTACAACTACAATAGTAATGGGGTAATCACTAGTATTATAGGGACCCAACAATCAGAGCCTTAGGTTTGCTAAGGTTAGACAAGCTTGTGCTGGATTTTTGAATGCTAACTAGGTCAAAGCTCAAACTAGGAGAATGAGAACTTGTTGAGGCTAATCTAGAAATTGGAAGAGTCAATCCTAGGAGGAGAAAGGCAGAACAAACACCATTGGAATCAGAATCTCAGTTCATGGACAGTTTCATGACAATGAAAGCCATGGTAGAAGAGATGTATCGAGAATTCAAGAAGGGTCGAGGTGAAAGCACTTTGACACCCAAACAAGACAAGGGAGCAGAGGAACCTTCTCTAGATGCCCCAGAGGGCAAAGGGAAAGGGGAAAAGCTTCCTCCATCATCTCCTCCACCATCACCTCCATCATCCTCATCTCCTAGCCCTGAAAAGAAAAAGAAGAAAACATCTTTGATTAAATTAGATGTAAAGTTTGATTTGCCAATCTATGATGGAGAATTAAATGCTGAAAAGCTAGATAACTGGATTAGATAGATTGATGTATATTGCAGGGTGAAGAACATTGATTCAGAGAGGAGAAAGATTCAGTTGGCTAGCCTTCGCCTTGGAGGAACTGCACTAGAGTGGTGGGAAGGCATGACACAAGTTGATTTGAAGAAGCATGGTAAAATTCTTTCTACCTGGAATGAATCTGTTTCTGCCATTAAAAAGAAATTCTATCCACTAGCTTATATGCAACAAGCAATGATGAGTTGGAAAACTCTTCGCCAATTAAAGGGGCAAAGTGTACAAAGCTATACCCAGGAATTTAGAAAAAGAGCTTTAACTCTAGGCATTTCTCTAGACTCACCTGAAACTTTGTTGAAGTATATAGGCGGTCTGCATAGGTATTTGAGGCACACCATTCACATGTTTAACCCCACTAGCCTAGATGATGTATCAGTTCAGGCTACACATCTAGAGGCTAGAGACAATAATGTGAACCCAGAGAGTGGGGGATCATCAAAACCCTCTGCAAGCAAGAACAAGGAAAAGAAGAAGCTGAAATCGAAAGAGAGGAAGGAAAGCGCTGTACAGAAAGACAAACCTTCATGCACTCACTACAAGAGGGATGGACACGATGATGAACACTGTTGGTCTTTTCATCCGGAGTTGAAACCCAAGAAGTTCAGTGGTAAGAAGAAGAAGACTGTTGCTGCTATTCAGAAAGACTTGGGGTTAGACTTAGGTGATGAAACAACAGCCACAGCCACAGGTATAAAAGATAAAAATTCTAAAGCATCTACAAGTAATTCTGCTCAATCTATTGATAATGAAGATAATGAGAGGAAAATACATGAGCTTTTTCATATTAGAGTTATTTCCAAGCACCAAAAGGTTGATACTTTATTTGATAGTGGTTCACAAGTAAACTTGATTTCTGAAACAATTGTAAAGAAGTTGGGCTTACTAAAAACACCTCACAAGAAGCCATATCCATTGGGTTGGGTATGTGATAAAGCAAAGCTACAAGTGACTAGACAATGTAAACTTAGGTTTTCTATTGGGTCAACTTTTGTAGATGAGGTTGAGTTAGATATAGTTCCCTTGGATATATGTGGTATTGTTTTAGGAAGTCCTTACTTGTATGATAGAAAAGTCATTTTATATAGAGCCGAAAATAAGTATCAACTCACTAAAGATGGAACATAATACATTGTAAGAGCTCATAAACTCAAAAATAACTACTCTCTCATAAACTCAGGGCAGATGAAAAGAATTTTAAATTCATGCAAGCAATTTTTACTAATGGTTGTAAAGGAAAAGAACCCTGATAAAACCAATGTATTTGAAGGTTGTGATGCTAAACAAAAAGCTGATTTAGAAAAAGTTGTTTTAGAATATGATATCCTATTTCGAGAACCTAAAGGTCTGCCACCCAAAAGGGAAATAGTACATGATATTCATTTGCAGAAATATGCTCCATTGCCTAACATCGGAATGTACAGTTTATCCGCTTTAGAGAATGCAGAGATTAAGAAGCAGGTATAGGAGCTGCTCAATAAAGGGTTCATAAAACCAAGCACATCACCATGCGGATCTCCAATCGTGTTGGTGAGAAAGGAAGATGGTTTGTGGAGGATGTGCATTGGTTACAGAGCACTAAATAAAATAAAGATCAAGAATCGTTATCCTCTTCCTCGCATTGATCATCTATTAGATCAACTGAAAGAAGCAGTTAAATTTTCCAAGTTAAACTTGTGTAGTGGCTACCATCAGGTTAGAGTTGCAGAACAAGATGCATGGAAGACTGCTTTCAAAACAAAGCAAGAGCTGTATGAATGGTTGGTTATGCCTTTTGGCTCAACTAATGCTCCTGCCACTTTCATGAAAGTTATGAATGATGTACTCTGACCTTTTATTGATGATTTTGTAATTGTATATCTAGATGACATTCTTGTTTTTAGTAAAACATGGGAAGAACATTTGAAGCATGTAAAGCAAACTTTAGATGTTTTTAAAAGAGAAAATCTCTATGTGAAGTTATCAAAATGTGAATTTGGCAAAACATCTTTAAAGTATTTGGGTCATATTGTAGGGGGTGGTGAATTGAAGATAGATCCCTCTAAGGTTGAAGTCGTTTTGAACTGGCCTAAACCCAAATCTACTATAGAAGTTAGGAGTTTCCTAGGAGCAGCACAATATTGGAGGAAGTTTATTGCTAACTTTTCCTTGATTGCATCTCCCTTACATGCTTTAACAGGATTGAATAAGGTGTTTCAGTGGGGAGGCAAACAACAGAAAGCCTTCGACACCTTGAAAGAAAAAATTAGTACAACACCAGTACTAGCACTACTAGATCTTCAACGACCATTTGAGATTGAAACAAATGCCAGTGACTATGCCATGGGAGCAATGTTGATGCAACACGGTAAACCCATATGCTATCATTCAAAGACATTTAATTCTGCAGTAGTTAATTATCCCACATATGATAAAGAATTGTATTCTTTAGTACAGAGTGTGAAAAAGTGGAAACATTACCTAATGGGCGAAGAAACAATTATACATATAGATCATCAACCACTTCAATATTTGCACTCACAAACTAAATTGCAACAATCAAGACGCTATAGGTGTATGGGTTTTCTACAACAGTTTCATCTTGTCATTAGATATAAGAAAGGCATACACAATAAGGTTGCATATATGTTATCAAGACCAATCATAAATGCATCTACTATACTTAAGCATAACTCAGTATTGCATGAAAGCTACATTGAACAATATGCTCAAGATGTAGATTTTAAAGATGTATATGCAACTTTAAGTCAGGGAAAACTAGTAGAAGAATTGGATTATCATGTTAAGGACTGACTCTTATATCATTTGGGAATGTTATGCATTCCTCAAATTGAAATAGTTAACATAATCTGAGAAGCACATACTTCTCTAATATCAGGTCATTTTGGTGTAAGTAAAATAGTTGTACAACTGCAAAGATTCTGTTATTGGCCAAGAATGCATGAAATAATTTGTAGATATATTAAAGGGCGTACCATGTGTGCTAAAAGCAAGCCCAACAATAGAAAACTAGGCTTGTACACTCCACTTCCAGTTCCTTCTCATCCTTGGGAAAGTGTTTCCATGGACTTTGTTGGTGGATTACCAAAATCTAGAAAAGGTCATCATTATTGATATGTTATTGTCGACATGTTCAACAAAATGTGTATTTTAATAGCTTGTAACAAGTAGATTACAGCTAAATAAATAACAAAGTTGTTCTTTCAACATGTATGGATTCATTTTGGATTACCTACTTCTATTGTATCTGATGGAGATTCCCGATTTGTTGGGAAGTTTTGGTCAAGTCTATGGGAGCTGTTGGACACCAGATTGAAAAAGAGCACAACATTTCATCCACAAACAGATGGCCAAACAGAGGTGGTCAATAGGAAAATGATCCAGTTGCTTAGGGGCTATTGCAGCAAGCATCCCAAGCTTTGGGATGAACATTTATGTTATGTGCAACATGCTTACAACCGTGCTAAACACTCTTCTACACAAAGATCTCCTTTCGAGATTTATTTTGGTTTTACACCAAGCTCTCCCCTGGATTTTGTCTTTAGTAAAGACATAGCAGTTGATGGACACAGTGATGTGGACAAAGCAACCAAGTTCATTGAACAGATCAAGAAATTCACCAGGCAGTGCAGGAACAGCTGGAAAGAAGCCAGGCCAAGTACAAGGCAAGGCATGATAAGATTCGAATTGAGCATAGCTTCCAAGTTGGTGATCAAGTCTGGTTGTACATCAGCAAAGACAAAATCCAAGGTGAAGGTAAGAAGCTGAAGCTAATAAGGTATGGGCCTTTCAAGATATTTGAGAAAATTGGTGAGAATGCTTTTTTCCTTGATTTGCTAGCTTACATGCACAACTATTCATTCATTAATGCAGAGAACTTGAGACAATATGAACCTTCATTGATTGAATATCCCAAAGAGCAAAGTCATTTGCCTTCTATTGATGATCTGTTGCCTGAATATCTCAATGAGTTGCAAGAAGATACAGTTCTAGATAGGAAGGTGAGAACTACGCGTAGAGGAGATGTTGAGTACCTCAGAATTAGACTCAAAGGTTCAAAACCAAGCAATGCAAGATGGATAGAGATTGGACAAGTGAAGAAGATGTATCCTCACTTGATTGATGCTTAAAAACCAACTTTTGGTGGTCCAAAATCTTTTTCAGTGGGAAGGCATGATCCAAAATGGATCCTAGAAAACTCTCTAAGTCTTCTAAAGATAAAAGATATCACAAAAGAAGAACTCTTGAGACTGGTAGATAACACTGTCGGGAGTGAAAAACATAGAGAAAATGAGAAAACAGAGCCTATAGGAGGTCAAAGGAACAATGCACAGGAGCTGTCGGATCTGGCCGATCAACGGTCTAGATCTGATCGGCATATCACAATCGGCGATGGCAGGTGGAGTCTATCAGAGGCGGCTTTATGGGAAGTGTGATAGCGATCAACACGATCAAACGAGAGTTGTTGATCTATGCGCGCAGATCAATGGTCCATATTCAATTGCGCTGTCGCATCACTAATATATATATATATATATATATATATATATATATATATATATATATATATAATATATATATATATATATATATCTATATATATATATATATATATATATATTATATATATATATATATATAATATATATATATATATCTATATATATATATATATATATATATATATATATATATATATTATATATATATATAATATATATCTATATATATATATATATATATATATATATATATATATATATATATATATATATGGACTTAATTGCGGCCCGAAGGATCAGCGACATGCGATTGCAATATCACTATATCGCATCGGAGCTATGTAAAGGAGTGGGGCCGATAACAAATGCGACTGCGATAGTCAGACCTGATAAAATTATGAATGATATTTGATATATTTTGAGATTCGGAAACATGGCTTTTTCTATGTAAATTTGTGTTACCGTTAAATAAATGAAAACCAAAGGAAATGCGCCCGATGCGATGAAGCGGACCTGATGGAACTTATAGATGAAACTATATAGGATTTCAAGTCTTCCATAAAGCCATTTTGCGATATTTTCAGTGTTTTCATGTATTTTTCAAATACAAAGGGAAACCATGAAATGAGCGGGATTTCGGGCAGGCTGTAGGCGATAAGTGGTTTTGATCGGGCTCCACCCAAGCCCATACACTGGCTGCCACGTGGCTAGGCACCGGAGAGAGAAAACCACCCTTTTCAGGTGGTTAACCTCTGTATGCATGAGCCGCCTGAAATAGATCTCAACCGTTGGATCAAGATCACTCAAATCAACGGTGGATATGCGATAGCGACATAAAGGTGGACCCGATGGAGTTATAAGGTGGAACTTATTATATTTCAAATTTGATATATGGCAGATTGGTGGATTTTCACAGTTTTACGTGTATTTCTATGTGTAAATAGAGAATGAGTATTTTGAGGATTTCAAAGGCGCCGATGGTCCTTTTGTTACAGAATAGGTGGCCACCATCCCTAAAGGCGTTTAGCAATGATTGCTAACGCTCAGAGGGGGATTTGAGCGGACAGAGGCCGGGAAGCCAGAAAGCCTAGAAGAGGAAATGAACAGACAGTGCTAATTGGCTTAAAAGTCACATAAGACAGAAGATAGGGACAAGAAGTGCTGAGACAGAGCAAAGACAGAGACAAAGAGTGAGAGAATGAGTCTGTGTACTCAGAGAGGCTTAAGGGATTCAAGCAAAACTCCTGCTGTTTTGTATCTGTTGTGTTGAGACTCAATCTGAGCTCACATTTTATGAAACACTACTCTTGAAGACATAATAGAGAGGTCACAACTGAAGGATGGACAAGGAGATGTAGCCCAGGAGTTTTGGGTGAACTCCATATTAAACTTGCTGTGTTATGTGTGTTTTCCTATTATGTTTCTTTAACTGCTTCAATGTCTATGTTATTCACAATCTTATCAATCCATTACACTAAGTAATGTAGGTATATCCATGGACATGAGTTTGTAATATATTAATATTAGTCTAAGATCTCATTATCAAATCAACCCACATCATGAATGTTAGCTAAAAGATACATTTGAAACATTATCCGCGGTGATCTATTAACATGATCTGATGGTATATTGGAGCAAGAAATTGTTTATTATCGAAAGATAAGTTGACCAGCGACACGGAAGGAGAACCAGCAAGCCCTTCACACTTAACAACCACTGTGTCCTTCCCCTGCACTAGCTTGACCCCGCTCTATAACCAATGAAAGATTCAAAGTGGCATCATGTTTAGTATATAGAGACAGATGCATATTGACTGTCTGTATGAATTGAGACTCAAAATGAAATCCTTATTTCAATAGTAGAAACATATATGCGTATTTCTCTTGTGTCATTTTGCTGGGGCGAGTAGTGCAATATAGATTTTCTTTACTTCATTTGGGGTTTCAGGATACTTGGTGAAGGCGATTCAACATTACACTCTTCAATGAGGCCACAAAGGAAATTCTAATCAAAATCCCACTAGCGTTAACTATATGAAGAAGAGGAAATGTGTAGCATCTTAAAAATTTTAGTCTTAGAAAATAAAACGTGGGTTTTTCTCAGAACAAGGTCAATTATAAAACCCAGGAACGATTTTGTCAAATTCATAACCGATTAGGAGATATCCAAGGTTTTATGGAGCCTTACTTGGCAAATTGCATGAGAATTATTATTTTTTAATTAATGCACAGAGGCAACAGTTGTGGCCATGCAAGGATCAAATATGATTTTGGGATGCTATGTTGGCTTAAGAAATTAGGATTGTGATTTTTTGTCACCAAAATCTAGGGATTCGCTGCCACATAAGAAAAAAATGTAAAAAGGAGTGACAAAGGAGGACGTGAGCTACACAGTGGGATCTGAGTGTATTCAAACTTAGCGACATGAAAGAACAATTTCCTTGCATTGTGGTGCTATTTATGGTCATGGGAGGCAGATCTTATTTCTCACTTCTACGGGGATGAGATCTCTGCATCATATTTCGTTTTGTTTGTTGCAAACTCACTAAAAATGGCGTTGTGAAGCTTGGAAAATGTGATTTGCTTCACCACCCCTTCGATCTTGGTGGGAAGGAGCTTAAAAAATTCCATTAAGACATCACTCTCTATCTAAAATTAATCCTCAGGGATACATCTGCCAATGTCATTGCCATCACATCAAAGAGGAATGACAATTGATACCAATAGATGACATTGTGAATGGATTATTGATTGTCATGTTTGTGGTAATTCAGTTCTTCTCATGCTGGTTCGACATTTGAACATTGTTCAAATTTACAAGGTCATGGCAAGCAAGACGAGGATTTATTTTGTGATGGAATGTGTCAGAGGAAGAGAGTTATTCAACAAGCTCACCAATGGGAGATTAAAGGAGGATGTCGTGAAGAAATATTTTCAGCAACTGATGAGTGTCGTTAATTTTTGTCACAGCCAAGGGGTTTACCACCGCGATTTGAGGTTAGAAAAGCCACGTTATTATTTTTCACAAATGGAAATGTTTTATATATACATGGTAAATTTAATTTTTTTTTTGGTTTTGTTTGTTTGTTATGATTTATGTTTTTGTTACGTAGTGTTTTTAAATAAAATGCTATATATTTGTAATGTTTGTTATATTTTGTATTAATGAAATATAATGTTTGTATATATATGATTAGTATTATATATAATATATATATATATATATATATATATATATATTATGTTTAGTGTTTTGTTTTTCACATTTTTAAATTTTGTAATATTTCATTAGTTTTTTATTTTATTTTTTTATTTATTTTTAAAAGAAAATTGCCATGAAAATTGATGTGAAATTCAATTCATGATTGGAGAAAAGTTAAAAAAAAGGGGAACTTTTGTGATGATTCATTTACACACCCGTCGAAGCAAGGAAAAAAAATCGTTCTATTTACTAATTTTTCTGGAAGAGGTATTGATCAATTTGAAGATTGGACTCGTTATTTGTTCATAACAAAAATGCAAAGCTGCAGAATTGTGGTTCAACTGCAAAATTGTTGTTCAACGATTTTTTCTTATGGGCTCTAGGAAAAGCGAGTCACAGGTCCGGATTGGTATCAATTACTATAGGATACAAGCTCTCTTTAGTTTTTGATAAATAGTATATTGTTTGTCATGGAATTCAAAACCAGTTTATAAGGTGGAATAGTTACCTATAGATTCTCCCCTAATTGAGCGGAGCTGTGAGATCCCAAGCCTTTGTTGGATATGAGAATAAACATCGACTTTCCATTTTCCACATCGTTATTAACTCAAGATGGATTGCTTGTGATATGAATCAAATCAGGCTTGGCTGTAGAAATGAGCCTTTTTTACAACTTTGCAAGAACGAATTAGAATGAGAATCATTTGAATCATTGATATGCCAGATATGCAGCAAATTATATCAGATTCAAAGCAATAAATTTTTCGATATATATATCCTATATATATATATATATATATATATATATATATATATATATATATATATATATATATATATATATATATATATCTTTTTATTATGATGAATTTTTTATCGAAGATTCTTTTGCAAGAATCATTAAGCATTCACAAATAATATTTCTTTAACTTTATGAAATGCTATGATTCAAACATAAATTGAGGAAATTGTTTTCTTTTAGAAATTGGATTTATTATCACAATTGTGAAATTTGACTAACTATTTGAAATAAAAACACGTCAGGAAGCTATCAATTATGTACCTATAGAAATTGATCACTTCTCTTTGAACACACTCACATTTGTTGTAATGTTAGTGCCATGTTTGTTTTCAGGTTCTAGGGCAATCAGAGAATTGAAGAAATCCAATTTATGCATGGTTGGTTTTCTACGACCAATTTCAAGAAACATGAACCAATTGAATCCATTTATATCATCCATAAATGCCATCATTTTTCCTCTTCAAACTCACAAGCTATCCAAGCATTTTCGCTAGGCATCATCATCACTATTTTCCTTGTAAGAGACACATGTTTCCACTTACATCTTCCATTCATATTTTCCATAATTTCCTTTCATTAACCCATTAATAGAGAGATTCAGTTCGCTTACATGCTGATTTGTCCTTTTTCTTTCCATTCACTTGTTTACCCTCTTGTCACATTCCTTTCCAATAAATAAAACTTGATCCACTACAAAATTTTTCATTCATAGTCCTTCCAAAATCATCATTTCATACTTGCGTTAGATGATGGAGGATTCATTAAGGCCTCCCTTCTAACAAGTCTTGGCCTATCGACATCAGCAAATTATCTAGGTTCAAGGCTAGAGTCCTTATTAGTACCTTGAGGCTTGTATGCATCAATGACAAGTTCCCTCACTGACAATCATGGGAATACATCAATGTCCCTTAATCGTTGGATCTTGCAAGTGGCTTGACATCAGCTCATTTATTCAGAATTTGTAAGATGTACTTAGGTACCTTGGCACTCGTTGACATTAATGGCGAGTTCGCCTCGCATTGGTTAACGAAATTCATCAATGGTCAGTAATCCATTGACTTCTCTTCATGCTCAGCAACAACACATTCATTCACATGACTAGAATTGTACCATCGGGTTTTGTAGCGGGTGAAGACTATATCATTCAACATTTTGCAGCACATACAACAGATTTAGAAGCAACAATAAAAAAATCCACTTTTACCACCTCATCCACTATTTATGCAACCAAGAAGCAGATGAAATTCTACATTCTATTCCATGATCCAGCAACAGCTACAACTTCTCTACATATGCACAGTTTGTCCACTTCCTAGGTAAGTAAAGGTATGTTATTTTCTAGCTTTTAATCGTAGAATTCCTTTAATACTAAAGTTATAATTTTTGGAAAATACATCGCCATATTTCCTTTCTCATTTGAAAAAAAAAACCGTAAACACCTTTAGTTGAGGGGAAGGGACATCCATTTTTTTTTTTAACAGAAACGGATAGAGAGATGTATTACTTTCTGGCCAAAATGCCATAGTTCTGATTACAATATGCAGAGGAATATCCAGAGAGCTCTTTGTCCAGATCTGAGGTCTCTTTTTCTATGCTACTCTAGAGTTTTTTACAAGTTGTTTTCCGGGCAACCGCCTCTATTTTTCCCAAGTTAAAAATGCAAACAAACTGCTTCAGTAAGAGACAATAAAACACAATCCCCAAGAGGTTTAGGGATAGGATCCCAGCCTTCTTCTCCATCTCTGAGAATGACTCCGAGGGGGAGAAGAGCTACTTTATTAGCTTCAGCGTCAACCTCTTTGTTATTATCTCTCTTGACATGGTAAAATTTCAAATTCTGGAAGGAGTTTGATAGGATTCTTGTTCTGCTGATCAATCTGGATAATCTTAGATATGTTCGAGTAGAGCTGTCTATGAAAGTTTTTATGATAGTCTATGAGTCTCCCATCACTATAGCATCCTTGATTTCAAGGGATTTAAGTTGTTTCAGTCCTTGGAAAAGAGCTAGAGCTTCAGCTTGCATGCTGGAGTTGAAGCCCACTCCCCAGGCAAATCTAAGGACAATTTTTCCATCCGCTTTCTTAACGACTCCACCAGCATCGGATCTACTCAGGTTGCCTTTGGAAGCCCCATCGAAGAAAAGGATAAGATGATCTTGCTTTGAACATAGAGCAAAGAAATCTGAGGCGTTAAGGCAAATTTGCCAATCTTTAGGGAGAACAGGAGGCCTGACAATTTCATTGAAGCAAAGGTCCAGGGAGGCACTCCAAGCTGCATCGAGATCACTCAGTCCTGCCCCATCCAACTATTCACCAACACATTCCTTAAGCTGAGTTTTTATTTTAATCTAGACAGCATTATGATCTCTGAAGATCCTCTGATTTCTTTCCAGCCAGGTGAACCAACAAATTGATTTGGGGAGAATACACCAGGTGGCTTTGAGGTGAACATTTTGGGGAGAGCCTCCAGGATACGACGTCTTCCAATTCGAGAATAGCTCTGGGATGTTGTTGGGAAAGGTGATGTCCGCCCGCTAAGAGCCTAAGGATGCATTCCAGAGGTTGGCCACGAAATTACAGTTTAGCATCAGATGAGCGGCAGTTTCTGACTGTTCACCACACAAGGAACAGCGAGAGGGACCATGGTAACCTCTTTTTTGGCGTCTATCATCTGTCAAGATGCCCTGGTGACAGAGGAACCAGCAAAAATAGTCGATCTTTGGAAGCGAGCAGACTCCTTTCCATGGATTCGGGTCTAAGGGGACATGAGGATGCGCTAAGAGCTGCCTATATCCTTGAGAGACGAAGTAGCGCCCAGACGTCGAGCCCCAACCATGAGAGTCTGTCTTTCTACTGCTCATAGGAGCCTTATCCTTGAGTAAGTCTGAGAAAATTGCCAAATCTTTGGAAAGGGACTGAGGAACCTCAAAATTTATCCAACTGAGCCAATGTCCATTCTCCAATTTAGAAATATCCCATAGTGCGATAAGCCCCGAACTATGCATCTAGTCTTTCAGCGCTGACAGGGATCTATCATCAGACAGAGGGTCGCAACCCATGATACGATCCTCCCAAATTCTGATTTGCTTACCATTACCAGGGATCCAATAAGCGTGATCATTGATTAGGGAGAAGGATTTTGCATAGAGCTTTTGAATAGGCGAGCCAGTGTTTGCTTTGGGATGATCGAGACACCTTTTCCTCTGCCCACGAAAGAACTTCTTCCACAAGGCGATCTGAACCCACCCCGGCCATGGGGCAATAATCCTCCAGATCAGTTTTGCACCCAATGCCATGTTTTGCATGCTAATGTTCTTAAAGTTCAGACTACCTTCCAATCTGGGCATGGAGATTTTAGTCTAGCTTAATAGAGGAATTTTCTTTTCGTTGGCTTTCCCGCATTTCCAAAAGAATTTTCTGATATGGTCCTCCATTTTCTTCGTAATTCCAACAGGGGCCAGTATCAATGCAAATTGATAAATGGGGAGGCTGTTGAGGATGAATTTTATTAGAACTGACTTACCAGCCAGGTTAAGCCAGTTAAAACCCCAGGAATGGATCTTAGACTCGAACTTTTCCAGCAGGGGCAACCAATCTCTGTTGGCAGCCTGGTGTAAAAAGATAGGGAGACCCAGATACTTGAAGGAGGACCAAGACAAGGAAGCCATGAAACTGAAGCAACTGGAGATGGCCTGCAATGTGGAGGTAGGAGTATTCCAACAGTAAATATGGCATTTTCCTTTGTTCAACTTACTTCCTGAGTCTTCACAATATTCATCAACCACTTCTTTGAAATTTTTAGCTGAGGACACAGAGGCAGCGCCCAGCAAGAGGGAATCGTCTGCAAATAATGCGTGGTTTATGTTATTGACACCTTGCGCAATATTTAGACCCATTAGTTCTTGATCCTGTTGCTTTTTGTTCAAAAGGAAGCTGAGGACAAAAGCTTGCAGGACAAAGAGCAAGGGGGATAAAGGACACCCTTGCCTCAAACCACGAGAGGCTTTGAAGAAATTTGAGACCCTCCCATTCACCAGAGGGGCTATCTAGGGCTCGCTGATGCAGGCCTTAATCCAGTTGACAAATTTGGAGCCAAATCAAAATTTATGCAGGACCTCAAAAATAAAACTGTGTCTCACTCTGTCAAAGGCACTTTCTAGATCTAGCTTGACAGCCATACCTTTCTCTTTGCGGACCATACTGGAGTGGATCGCCTCTTGGACCAGGACAAAGTTGTCCACAATCTGTCTTCCCTTGATAAATCCTCCCTGATTCACAGGGATGATGTTCGGAAGGATGGTTTTTAATCTGTTGGAAATAAATTTCGTGATCAGCTTGTAACCTATATTACATAGAGATATAGGGAAAAACCGGCTGAAGGAGTTGGATCCTTTCTCCTTGGGAATGAGGGCCAGAAAGGTCAAATTGGTTCTTCCCCCAATTTTCTGGCACTCTTTGGATTTCCTTATCATTCTGCATAGGTCTTTCTCCACTATCTGCCAACAGGTTTGAATGAATCCGGCAGTGAAACCGTTAGGGCCCGGGGCCTTGTCCGGTTCCATAGCAAAGACAGAGGATTTTATTTCATTGTTAGTGATCTCAGCATCCAAGAATTGATTATTTCTTTCCGTTATCAGGGAGGGCACCTCATTCACGACAGAAGGAGCATGAACGGCGACCTCTTCTTCACTGAAGAGATTTTTGAAGTGAGTGAAGGCAACATTTTTTATGCTTCTGATGTCTTTATGAATGTTGGTCTCAACTTTGATTTCAAATATGGTGTTGAAACATTTTCGGGCCTGAGCTTGCTTATGGAAGAAAGAAGTGTTTCTATCTCCCGCCTTGAGCCAGAGACTGCGGGATTTTTGTCTCCAAAACTCTTCCTCTGCCAAGCTAGCCTTAAGAAACATGCGCTAAAGGTTGGCCTCCTTGTCAAGTAGTTCTTTAGTGATCTCAGTGTTTTCTGATGCCAAGTGATGCGATTCAAGACGCTCCTGGATCATTTTCCTTTCCACAACAGGATTTGGTAATGATTTTACCCAGGAATTTAGAGCGGATTTGACTCTCCTAAGTTTCTCTTCCCAAACAAAGAATGCAGAGCCTTTGGTGAGGAGCTTCCAGGTATCTTTTATCAGAGGCAAGAATGACGGCTCCTTGGCCTAGTGAGAGTTGAATTTGAAAGGGGTGGGACCTTGATCCGAATGGGCCAGTAGGTCGAGTTTTATGGGGTGGTATTCAGAAACACTGCAAGGAAGGATATGCATTCTAGATTCTAGACCAAGAAGAAGAAAAGAGCTTTGAACGAGAAATCTATCTAACCTTGTAGTGATATGGCTAGGTCCGATTCTTTTGTTAGTCCATGTGTACTTCCCAGCCGAAGGCTTGATGTTCAACATGTCGCAGTCGAGCAGCAAGTCCTCAACCCATTCCCGCGCCGGGTCCTTGACGATGCTTCGTCCACATTTTTCAGACACTGATAATGTTAGATTAAGATCCCCTGCTATGATAATATTGACTAAGTCTTCAGAGTCTGCCAGATTCCTAATGGAATCCCAACAATTCTTTTTCTCTGCAGAGCTGACGAGAGCATACACATTGAAGAGGGAGAGAGTCGTATAAGTTTCTATGTGATGGATTTTTGTGAACAGCCAATGGGTATTTTTAACTTCTCTGATCTTAATAAATTGGTTTGCATTCCAGATAGACCCTAGTCCACCGAAAGAACCTCGAGCTGATACTGCTAGGCCTTCGCTTTGTTTCCACAACTTCTTGCCGATCTGGAGGAAGGCATAGTCCTCCATTTTAGTCTCCTGAATGAGGAGTAGGTCAAGAGATTCTGTTCTTATCAGGCTTCTTATAGCTTCTTCTTTTATTCTTCTCCCCATACCCCTGCAGTTCCAGGAGATGATCTTCATCACTTGCATTTTGAGGGATGAGCTCCTCTAGAGCTCTGAGACTGATTTCTATTCTTCTTCGGAGTATTTTCCAAAAGCTTCTCAAGGGTTGGCTGACTACCCTGGAGCTTGTCTTTGTAGGTCACTTGTTCTCTTTTCTCCCTCGCAGATTTTCGACCTCTCAATGATCTTTTGGCCGAGGTTTGTGAAGTTCCTATTTCGCCTTCTTCTTCTGAATTTTTCACCTCCTCTGTCTCTACAATGGGAGTCTCTTTTGGTTTGCCTTCATTACTTTCCACCTGGATTGATTCCATGGGGGGCTCTTCAGGGATCGAACCTTCTTTCTGCATCTCTAGCTCTAGGGAGCCTTCCATAGCTGGGGATAACAGAATGTATTTGTTTCCTTATTCTTCCATGGCAGGGGTTTGGTTACTAGGGGCAACCTGAGAACCATTGCCTTTCATATTGCCTGGTCGATTAGCTTTGTGGGCATTTTTGTATCTTTTAACTTGAGTCTAGCCTTCATCGTTGCCTTTCTCCATATCAATGTTCTTTGGACAGTTCCGAGCGAAGTGGCCATAAACCTGACATTTCCTGCACTTGAACGAGAGCTGCTCATAGTCTAGCTTCTGAACGTGAGACCAACTTCTAACCCTGATCTTTACTGCCTCAGGCAAGCCAACTTCCAGATCAACTTCAACGCAGATCCTTGCACAATCGAATTGATCTTTGTTATTTGCACGATCAACGAATTTGCCCAAGGTGTTACCAATGTGCTTTAGGGATTCCCAGTTCCAGCAATGCACAGGCAGATTGGGCAGCCTAACCCACACAGGAATGGCTATGGGAACGTCAACTAAAGGGTCGAAATCAGGTATCCACTTGTTGAGGTACATCCTTGAGGGCCCATGAAATAGGGGCCATTACGGAATATCAGATCCTTGTCCTCTTTATTAGTGAATTCAAACATGAAGAATCCCTTCCCTAGAAAATACGAGGTGACACCATTCTTAATCAACGAAACCCAATTTCTAGCAATCCAGCTCTCCGTGGATTTGGGAGTGGGCCAGAGACCCGTGAACTAGCCTACCAGAGCTCTCTCAGCCAACAAAAGGGCGACCTTGATCGGACCCTCAGGGGGGAGCGAGATCTCTGGAATGTCGTCCAATCGTTTAATGAATTTCGCAACCTTTAAAGCTTTCTTCTTCGGTAGGGATTCCAGGACCTTAAGAAAGGCTTCAGCATCAGAGGGAGGCAGAGGGGGCGGATCCATTATAGCAGCAACCACAGCAGCGTTCTTGATCAAATCCCGCAAGCCATCTCAGGTACAAGCTGGGGGGCTCCAGCAGAATAGCAGCGCGCAGGGACACCACTGCAAAGGAGAGGGCCTCGCAGAGGGAGGAGCCCGTAGGAGGCCAATGGCGCGAGCAGCCCAAGGGCTGAGCCAAAGGCGAGGGTGCAGAAGAGCGGCGGCTAGGTCTCGGCCGGGCTCTCAAGAAAAAAAATGTAATTCAAGGGACATCCATTTATTATCACATCCATATCACTTCATTTCATCCTAACATACTTGTCATATTCTTTATAATTGCATTATGGTTCAAAAGCTATGTGTTTACAAATAAATGCTTAAATGTTGAGCTTATTATATGGTTGATTTAAAGATAAATATGTTCAATGAATCTTGCTGCAAAAAAATGAAGCAAGGTTTTGAAACACAAGAACCAATGCCAATTAAGATTTGGTTGTCACACAAGAACCAACCAAACATGTTTCAATTCAATGTATGAAAAGTAATACTTTGCAAAACAAAATAAAAATTGCCAAATACTATCAAATGCAAATTTTAAGGACATATGATATAAACCAAGCTCATTCAAAAGCAAATCATGATTAAGCAATGCAATAGATTGCATGAGGACATGCAATAATGTCAGTTGGGCGGGATGTAGAGTCTCCAAAATGTATTCAAAATGTCATCCACTTTCACCTTTATCACCACCATTTCACTCACATGTCACAACTCCATGACCATATAACCTTTCATTAGACTCCATTTTCATAATTATATGGGTTACCTTTTTGTTTTCCAAAAAAGTTAATGATTTCTAGTATTATAAGTGAATTAAATGGTTAAAACTTAGAAAAATGACATATACTTGCTAATACTTAAAAGTGGCTTGAGTTTCATGACATGTGTAGGTCATTTGGCAGCTTCCAAGGCACCCTTATGTGGCCTCCAATGATAAAATTCGAATTATCATCAAGATATGGAAGAAGATTTGGATAAAGGTCAAAGAGGATATGTGTCTCATCATTACCTATTTGAGTTGTAACTCTATGAGATTTTCTAGGGATCTAAGGAGAGAATAATGGACCTCCATTAATGAGGTAGCTTTTTATGTTTTTGTATAAATAGGAGAGCCTTCTTCTTTGAAAGGCATGTGTATATTTGGAGATACTCAAGTGGAAAGTTAAGATTACTTATGAACGGAATTTAGATTTAGCACCATGCTCATGAGTGATGTTCACCTTGATTGGTAATTCTTGCACTAGGAGCCTCTCAACTTGTTATCTCTCATGCTTTTGGATTGGCCACCTATAATGTGTGAGATTTATTGTTTTTCATAAATTAAGATTTATTGCTTTCATAGATTAAGATTTATTTATTTCATATCTTTTCCTGGTTAAGAGTGATTGTTTTTATTTGCTTTCTACCTAGAAGTTAAGAGCATTTGTTTTTATTTGCTTTCATATCTTTTCCTGTGTGAGAGGTTAAGAGTGATTGCTTTTATTTGCTTTCTACCTAGAAGTTAACAACATTTGTTTTTATTTGCTTTCATATATTTTCCTATGTGAGAGGTTAAGAATGATTGTTTTTTCTTTCATTTATGAAAGAGTGGTGTGCATTTCAATTCTTGCAAGATTTAAAGGTTAAGATTTCAATTCCGCGCGTTGTACTATAATTCTTTTGAGTTGATTTTTGAATTTGAATAAGAGAATTTGGTTTGTCGTTATTTGGTTTTGTCGTTAGGTTGATCTAAATTGAAATTTAATTTCTAGCATATATTATGCATGCACGCTTCGTAAGTTTTACGAAACCCCTATGTTGACAATTAAATGATAGGTAATTAATTTGCCTCAACAATTATGTTTAAGGATATTTTGGATAGGTTCAATTAGGTGACGATAAACCCTGTAAAATCATTGGAATGGGTACAATTTTAATAAAACAACAGAATGGAAATCAATGGCTATTGAAGGGGGTAACACAAATTCCAGATCTGAAGAAAAATATAATTTCAACAGGGCAGCTGGAAGGTCAAGGCTGTGTGACTACTTTTACAGATAAAACCTGGAAGGTCAGTAAAGGAGCCCTGGTAATAGAAAAAGGAGAAAATGTTGGTACATTGTATTTATGCAATGGTATTTCTAATTTCGTTAATGCTTTAACCTCTATAGGAGAAGATACGTCATTGTGGCATCATAGGCTTAGGGACATGAGTGAGAAGGGGATGTAGATTCTTCGCTCAAGAATTTTTTTGTCAGGTTTGAAGCATGCTGATTTAAATTCCGTGAGAATTGTGTTTATGGAAAACAAAAAAGAGTCAGATTCCTCATAGTTGGGAAAGAAAAGAAGAGAGAAAAATTAGAGCTTGTGCATACAGATGTATGGGGACCTGCTCAGGTATCATCTCTTGGTGTCTCTCGTTATTATGTTACATTTATTGATGATGCAACCAAAAAAACTTGGATTTATTGTATTCGAAATAAATCTGATGTATTTGATACTTTCAAGAAATGGAAAGCTTTGGTTGAAAATGAGACAGGAAAAAGGTTGAAGTGTCTCAGATCAGACATGAAGTGAATATGTAGCAAAGAGTTTGATAGGTATTGTTCAGAGAATGGAATTCACAGAGAGAAGACAGTTCCAGAACACCACAAGAAAATGGGTGTGTCAGAAAGGATGAACAAGATGATCATGGAGTGTGCAAGGTGCATGAGATTGCATGCATGATTGCCTTTACAATTTTGGCAGATGTTGTAGATACTATTGTTTATCTAATAAAACCAAAGGGCCTTCAAGTTCCTTGGATGGTGGTATTCTAGAGGAGGCATGGACAGGTAAAAAGGTAAACTACTCATTTTTAAAGACTTTTGGTTGTGAAGCCTTTGTCCACATTAATAAAGAAAATAGAACAAAACTTGAGGTGAAATCAAAGAAATGTACTTTTATTAGATATGGTGTTAATGATTTTGGTTATCACTATTATGATTATGAAAAGAGAAAAATCATTAGGAGTAGAGATGTCAGGAAAAGAAATAGGGAAAAGAAAGAAGAGAATACGCAGTGCTTGATGACATCACAGAAAAAGTGAAGGTGCTTGAAAATCATAATGATCAACAGCTAGAACAACAATAAGCTCCTTAAACACCTGAAAGTGGTGTTAGAAGATCTACCGGGATAAGTATACCCCCTGAACGATACTCTCCTTCATTATATTATATATTGTTGACTAATTATGGTGAACCAGAATGTTATGAAGAAGCAGTGCAAGTAGAAACTAGGAAGAAGTGGGAGCAAGTAATGAAAGAAGAGATGGACTCCTTAGCACATAATTAGACTTGGGACTTAGTCAAGTTTCCTATAGGTAAAACAACATTGTAGAATATATGGGTTTACAGGTTGAAGGAAGAAGATGGAGGTAGAAAAAGGTATAAAGTTAGACTTGTGGTGAAGGGGTTTGCACAGAAAAAGGGTATAGACTTTGATGAGATATTTTCTCGTGTTGTTAAAATGACTTCAATCAGAACTATTTTAAGTCTTGTAGAAGCTGAAGATTTGCATCTTGAGCAGTTAGATGTAAAGAAAACCTTTCTCCATGGGGATTTGGAGGAAGAGATATATATGCAATAACCACAAGGATATGAGGTAAAAGGGAAAGAGAAACTAGTGTGCAGGTTGAAGAAGAGCTTTTATGGCATAAAACAAGCTCCAAGGCAGTAGTATCTAAAATTTCACGGGTTTATGTTTGAACAAGGTTATACTAGATGTTACTCTTATCATTGTGTTTATCTCAAAAGGAAAAATGATGGTAGCTATATTATATTGTTATTGTATGTAGATGACATGCCTGTTGTAGGTTCTAACATGCAGGAAATAAATGTGTTCAAAAGAAAATTGGCAAACTCATTTACAATGAAAGATTTGGGTGCTGCAAGACAAATCCTTGGTATGATAATAACTAGATAGGAAGAATCGAAAATTAACGTTGTCTCAGAGTGAGTACATAGAAAAGGTGTTGAAAAGATTTAATATGCAAAATGAAAAACGAGTTAGTATACTTTTGACTAGCCATTTCAAACTAGGTAAGGAGGCATGTCCCAAGGCTCAGGAAGAAGTGGCTTATATGTCTAAAGTTCCATATGCATCAACAATTGGAAGCTTAATGTATGCAATGGTTTGCACAAGGCCTGATATTGCACATGCAGTGGGAGTTGTAAGCAGGTACATGAAAAATCCAAGAAAGGAACATTAGATGGTGGTCAAGTGGATTCTCAGGTATTTGGGAGGTACCACAAATCAAGCATTATGCTTTGGTGGTTCAAACATTTCTCTATAGGGATATGTTAACGCAGATATGGCAGGTGATAGAGATAATAGGAGGAGCACAATAGGGCATGTGTTTACTGTAGGTGGAACAACTATCAATTGGGTTTCAAAACTACAAAGTGTTGTTGCACTCTCAACAATGGAAGCAGAGTATGTTACTACTACAGAGGCTAGTAAAGAAATGATTTGGTTACAAAGGTTTCTGGATGAATTGGGTAAGAAGCAGGAGTTGGGAATGTTATACAATGACAGTTAGAGTGCCATACATCTTGCAAAGAACTCTGCATTTCATTCCAAGACTAAACATATACAACTCAAGTACCATTTCATACGGTCAGTGTTGGAAGATGGACAGTTGAAGTTGGAAAAGATACATACTAGCTAGAATCCTGCAGATATGTTAACAAAAGTTGTAACCAGGGAGAAACTAATATTCTTCTCAGTATCAATTGGTCTTCAAGTATGATGAAGAAGATGAGAAATAGCCAAATCCAAAGTGGAGTCATTGTCCAGCAAATGAAGCAGTGATGGAGTTGCTATAATCAGTCTCCAAGTGGGAGATTTTTGGGTGTGGAGCCTGATTATTTTCTTTGTTTAGAGGTATCATCGCATTGGACCCTGGTTTGTAATGTGGCGGCAATGTCACCCGTAAAATGTACATAGCTAGGGGGGTCCAGGGGGGGCCATGACGATTATTTGGAGCCCCCCCTGGTGGGGGATCAGGGGCAACACCCCCGAAGCTAAAAATAGATGTAAAATTGCCTTGTAAGATGTTGTAATTTCATAGTCAATTTGGGTCGTTCATTAGGCGGAGATCTGACGGTAGAAGCTATGTTTAATTTAGTGTTTTTTTTCTCTAGAAGGCAACCCCTCGCTATATATGAGGGAATTGTATTATGTTTATGTAGATCGATATTTTGAGTGAGAAAGATAGAGGAGATTGTGTGAGAGCGAAGAGGGAATTACAATAGATCTGTTGTAGGTTGTATCTCTTCAGTTTGTTGGATAATATAAAAGGAAGGACTGGTTGTTTCTCCATGGACATAGCCCAAATTGGGTGAACCACATATGTATGTGTCTCTCTTGTTTTATGTGTTTATATTTCTGAAATATTTTATGTGTTTCATTGCTCTATAATATATAATTTTCTGCAAAACATGTGTTAGGTAATGCAGAGAGAATATATAAGGTAATGAATTTATGTGCTGACATGAATTATATGTTGATAGAGAATAGAAAGGTAGGTAAGGCAACCCACAATTCAAATAATTGGCAAGAAGTATAAGTTACAACTTATATGCATAAATTGATGCACTGTAACCATAGCAGAGACAAAGATACCAAGAAAAGAAAAAATGAGCACACTATTACCACAGTGAGAGACAAAGGAATTGAAAGAGGAGTTAGGAAGAGTGACATATAGGAGTTACAAGGGGCATAGAACTAAATTTTAGACTTGTGCTCTAATACCATATCAAGCTAGGATGGTAAATCCCAAATTATTTTATTCCATTAAGATTAGTGTCACATATACAACTAGAATGCTGAACCTTGGGATTCACATTTAAGTGTCTTTTCCTATTCCAATTTTCTATATAAATATTTACATAATTTTTCTCAATCCTAGAGGATTAGGTGTATAATAATTATAATTTCATTTAGAGCATTGATCTTGGATGTAGAACCCTTAAGGAGGAAAGTGAACCTAACTCTTTATTTCCTATTATCAAAGAGATATTTTATTATCTCTAATTATTTTTTTTTCTCGATTTTTTCACTTTATTTCATGTGAATTACACTACAAACACTAAAAGGTCATCTTGGAATTGTGCCAAAAAATAGTGATAAATAAAAATAAAATATGGCACTACAAGAGTTGAATCTCCATGTAAAGTAAAGAAGCTCACTTCTCAGCTCACATTCTTGAAATCATTAAACCTGAAATGTGGTGGTATCACTACTTAAGTGTTTCACTTAAAACTATATAAAATACACACCACTACTAGATACATAATCAAACAAAAACTATTAGAAACCTCTTTGTTTGATTACTAGATTACTAATTAGAAAAAGAATCATAAGCATAGCACATGCTAAGCACAACAAAGTCATATTTTTGTGTGAGTCAATCTAATCAGTAACAACACCTAGTTAGATATATAATGTAAATGAAAAATCCAAGGGATAAACACATCCTATGTCATAACAAAAATATACTAAAAAGTCGAGTTAGCAATCAACATCTTGAGAATGTATTTCGCTAGAATAGATTTTGATCATGCCTCTTCTGTTATATCCAAAAATAAATATTTTTAGAGGCATTTTCCACATGGTCATTTTACATGAATTTGGTATTCCATACTTCATACTATATGATTAGAATCTCAAAATTTGAAAATTTAATCAACTTACTCAAGTTTTTTCAAGGTATGCCTCCTATGTTATCTCCAAACATACATTCATGTTGAATCTCAATTTTAGTCCTAAAGACTTATCCTATATGATGAGAGCATGAATTTTTAAAGGCATTGTCTGTATGCTCATTTACATGAATTTGGTATTCCATACTTCAACCATATGGTTAGAATCCCAAAATTTCAAAATTTAATCAACTCACTTAATTTTATTCATAATATTGACAAATACTTTATATATATAATATATATATTATTATATATATATATATATTATATAATATATATATATATAATTAATATATATATATAATATATTATATATATATATTATATATAATATATATCTGTATATATTATATCTATATATAGTCCAACATGGGGTAGCCCAAGCGGCAAGGGCCGTGGAAATGAAGTCTCACTGAACCGGAAGTCTTGGGTTCAAATATTGGGCTACCCTTCCCCCGTAGAGGGGTACATAATGGACATGTAAATCGGAGAGTCCGCCCCAGCGTACAAAATATATATATAAATATATATATATATATAATATATATATATATATATATTTAAAAAGAATATATATATATATATATACTATAATATATATATATAATATATATATATATCTATATATATATATATATATTATATATATATTAATATATATATATAGTTACCAATAAAGAATTGATTAGTAAGTAAGAAAAACAAAATAACAAGTACCACAACTAAATCTAAACATGAGATTGGTAAACTACAATGCCAAAACAAAAGAACAAGAAGAGGAAGGTTGGGAAGCAAGAAATATCTTTAATGATTGATGAAAAAGGTTGAATTTATTTTCAAGAGAGACTAAATGGATCTGTTAAGGAAATGTACCCTTGGATCTCTTAAAAGAGGGTCCTTATTTTCCTCCCTTACAAGTGTAGTCTCTTGTCAAAAATATTCTTGAACACTCTTCAATAGTGAGATCCTAAATCACAAAGAAATGCAAATTGAAGGGAAACTTTTTGGCAACATGACTTTGTTATGAACTTCTATCTTTAAATTGGTTCCATGGTCTATGTTTGTATAAACCAAGTGAGTCAAAGTAGTGGATGTATCCACCTCAATTGATGGTCTTCGGGGATGTTTGTGGGATTCCCATGCTTGAGGGAGTACATGGAGAGCCCTTTGGGGGCTCTTGTACTCCCCCAAGTGTGTTTATCTCGAGGTGAGTTGATTAAAATTGGTACTAACTTCTTGTCACAAAAACATTCATCATTTCTCATGTTGTTAATCCTTAGAGTGTCTTTTTTATGGATATGCATGGCTATTGGAGAACCAGTCATGCAAATATATGTAAATTCCCAAGAATAAGTTTATGCAAATCAATAAAAGTATGATTACTAGCAAGTAATCATTTTCTTATTTTAGTTTAGTTTATTTTGATTTCTCCATTAGGTGACAATTTCTTTTGATTAATTATTTTTCTTCTTCTTTGTGGTTGCATTAGTATCATCAAGAAAAATACCAAAAAAAGCACAAGAGAACACAAGATATAGGTGCACTGCTAGGGAAAAACCCCTAGGTAGGGTAAAACTATGGGGCCGACTTTGGTGGAGAAGGAAACATGACATTTTTACTAAATAGAATTTTCTTTCTTGACTTTATGGAGCCCAAGAAGGGTCTCCTACAAATTATTATTTTGACTTTGACTCAAAAATCCTAAAAGAATTCAATGGAGGCTTGACCTATTGACTATTGACCCAAGCATGAAACTCATGCTTTAATAAGTCAACTTAATAATAAAACTAATAAAAAATACTTTAACAAATATATTACATTTTGACTCAAGTACAATTGCGAAGACCGAACCTAGTTACATTCTTCAACACTGACTCTTAACTAGGGATATATTCATAATTACATATTTTTATATAAGTACATGGAATATATCCAAAATTAAATACGAAGAGTTTTGGCACACTGAGTGCCTCAGACTAGATACCTAAGCAGGGTTATCTATCTCGGTGGGACTAAGATGGACTAAAGCTTTCAGCTAGTCTAGGTACCATCAGGTTGACTAACTAACCATCAACCAAGTATATAGGTGTGTATGCAAGGTCAGAGCTCCAAGACCAATGCCGCCCTCCCTCTTCGGGATCAGGACATCAAACAGACATAGACTCACCAAATGTCCTCCCAAGCATCTACCATTAGATGCTTCAACTCTCCCTATCGAACTAGATGTATCCATTTGTCAAGCATGCTTCCAAAGTGTTCATTCTTCTTATGGATAGATTTTACTTGTTCAAACAAAAACCACAATCAACAATAAACTTTCAAATATACATATACAAGTAAACACAAACCTTTAGGGTTCTCAATCATCTTGATGCCACTTATTTATTCAAATTCAACTATTCATAATCTTCTTTCATTTATTTGATAGCACCAAGACATACTCAATACATTACATATCTATTCCTTTTTTGATTTCTTCTGCAAGTTTTCCATCATGTCCAATAATATTCCCTCCCTCTCAAATGGAGAGATGTACTCTTTTCTTATGACCATGCTCCTTCTTAACTTAGGGAGATCAACAGTTTTTTCTTCTATAACATTGAAGAAGCTTCAACTTTTTATGGCCTCATTAATGTCATCTTGATCATCACCATCCTAATAGCTTCCCTTATCACGTTTATACGAGCATTTTCATTATCTAGAAGATTGTGTGCATGCAAATCATTTAATAGCAAGTACAACCAAATGTATATAGAAGCATCATATTATTATAATGGAATCATTTAGACTTTAGACACCTAGTTGTAATAAACGAAAGCTATATACTCACCTTTTTGCTAGGGTTTTGTCACAAACCCTAGACAACATTAGAAACTTAATCAAGATATCATTCTCAATGTATCTAGGGCTTCAATATTACTTTTAAAGATATGTGACTCTACTATAATTTCTTGCAAACCCTAGATTCCATTTTTTATGCACAAAGCCTTAGATATCATTAGTAACAATACTACTATGCATCTAAGAAGCAATGCAAATAAATATAGTCTTGATATTGATAAGATACAATTCCAAAACAAAAACACAAGAAGCATAAGTTTGGGAACCAAGAAATCTCTATATTTATTGACAAAAGAGATACAATTTATCTCTAAGAGACATTAAATGGAAACCGACCCTTGGCTCTCTTAAAGGGAAATTAACTTGTGGCTTACTTAAAGGAGGGTCCTTATTTTCCTCTCTTGAAAGTGTAGCCTCTTCTAAGAAAGCTTCTCGAACACTCTTCAATGTTGAGCTCCTAGATCACAAATAAATGCAAATTGAAGGGAAACTTTTTAGCAGCATGACTTTATTATGAACTTCTCTCTTTAAACTGGTTCAATGTCATCCCCTTCTTGTCATTTATCTAATTGATTTATTCTTTATTAATAATCAATCCATAATCATGAAATCAAAGAACTAAGCATGGAAATGACATTTACTTTATTCTATTATATAACCCACTTTTTTCCTATAATCACCAACCATCTATTCACACCCATGTTTTCGGTGATAATACCCAATTAGGTATTTAACGTAAATGAAAGATCCAAAGGATAAACACATCCTCTGTCATAATCAAAACATACTAAAAAGTTGGGTTAACAATTAATATTTTGAGAATGTATGTTGGTAGAATAAATTTCGATCATGCCTCCTATGTTATCTCCAAACATACATTGATGAACGAATCTATATTTTAGTCCTAATATAATGAGAGCATGAATTTTTAAAGCCATTGTCTGCATGGTCATTTTACATGAATATGATATTACATACTTACTCAGAATTTGAAAATTTAATGAACTCAATTTTTTTCAAGGTATAAAAAACTACTTAATCAAATTATTATATATACAATGTTTAAAAAAACATTTATTTTTATTTAAAACATTGTTAATTTTGATCTTTTATTTTATTTAAAGGGTTTTGGCTTAATACTATTGACAAAAAAACATGTATAAATGATGAAACATAAGCATACATTATGTTATACTATTAGAATTATATTGTGAAACTTTCAAGAAAGAAAAGAAAAGAAAGATATAATAAGAAAGATGGATAAGATTGTGAAATATTCCAGAAATGAACATATCAATATCGTATCAAGGATAGAAGAAAAAAGTTACATTATAAAGCAACAACATCAAAGTGTTGATATTCAAATGGAAGTAGGAAATAAGCTAATAATCCATTACATCATATGTAAGTGTTGACGGTGTTGGACCTGCCAACATGTCAGGGGATCTCCTCGATAAGAAGTCCCAATTAGACCTCAGGTCGTTTGGTGTAGGATTCTTAGCAGTGGGACGTACGGTAATGCCTTGACTGCTATTTCGCACAGAGGCAAGTAAGATGTCCCTATTGGTAGAAAGGGTGTGACATATGAAGTGAGTCAAGGAAGGTGCATGAGCGGTTCCAACAGATGGAGGGTGAGGTGAGTGTGCCCCTTGGAAACCTGTGATAACACGGAGTTAAGAAGGGAACGCACGAGAAAATATGCATCACAACATGGAAGGCAAGTTAGCTAGCAATCCAAAGTGATGGTTAAACCAACAACACATTTAAGAAAGATTCATACATACATATACAGAAATAGATACACATGCATGCGTAAGCAAACATATACATATATCATTTAGAGTACTCAAGATAGCTGAAATACAATACAACATATGCATGAAACATGTTGGTTCTATTATATTAAGAAGTGTAAGTTCCAGTCATACAATACATCCATGTCCAACCAATATTTCTGACAGATGAACATTACAACCACAACTTCCTGCTCCTCCAAAGAGATATACTAGCTCTGCGTAGTGGAGAAGCCAAGGCTCGTTACAATATTGTCCAAGATCTCTCTAAGATAGTCCTATTGGAAGCTTGGCTAACCAAAAGCCTAGACAACGAGTTATGAGGGACTATTTATAGCTAAGGGTGGGATGGCCCTTGACATTCCCCTTTGTGACAGTTCATCTACCCTCATGACTCTTCATCTACTCTATGATTGTTACATCCAACTATTGACACTTGAACTTCCACTTGACAAGATGTTAGATTAAAATGCACATGTACCCATGTGAGACAAAATGGCTTGAGCAAGACATGCAAGACATCACTGACATTAGACCATTGTGGTGAGACCAACTCTTTGACATCCTTTGATGGTCAATGGTGGCGAAATGATGCCAAGATTGGTCGTTTGTGATGGTGTCTGTGCGCTCAATGGCGATTTCTTGCTGAAGCAAACTCTTGCCTATGTTGCATTTGGGTACATTGATATGGCTCCTCACTCAAACTCGTCTGATAGCATGTGCATGGTCGTCCTGGGTGAGACTAGACTGACAACATGTTCATGCATATTGTATTTCTTGATCTCCAAACATGTGCTAGTGGTCGTGTGCATCAACTTGTCGAGGTATATGTTTAGCTCCAGCCAGACTTGCTTCTTGTCTTCGTCTCGGTGAGTGTGAAAAATGGGTGGTTTCGCATGCGTCCGCACAATGACATGCATGTTGTTGAATTCCCTTGCATGCGATCAACAACACTTCTCACCTTGTTTGGTTCGTGCTAGCTACTGGGATGGATCTATAACTTGTGTGGGTGCAGTTTTATCCATCTGTGCATGTTGCACCCCTGCTATACTTGTTCCTGCTGCAACTCATTCTCTTGTCTGTGCATCTCTTTTTCTTCCTTGAGTTGTTGCTTTAGTGCATGCAACTCCTTCACTGTTCCTTTCTTTTCCCTCGTGCGATCATCTTGTCACACTGTCACCTCATATCCTCAATCTCCAAAGCTTCTTTCGTCATGAGTGGATCCACTTTGAACTTGTAGCTTTGCTTCACCTTTATGCTGTCAACAACTTTCCTCTTGCACTTGCAACATGCAGGTGTTTTGCCTTCTGCTGCTACTGATGGTGCTACTCACTGTGATGTTGCTGCCATCTTATCTTGATGCCCTTGTATACAAACAACTTTATCTCTTCAGATGTAGGCAAGCTCATAAACACTTACTTGGTTGCAACTCCCGTTGTGCTCTCAATGGTGTCCTTTGACTCTGTTCTCCTAAAGGCCATTGTACTTGTGCTGTTGAGAGACAAACATACACCTATGATTTCTGGAGATGTAACAACACTCATGTCAAGCAATCTCTTAATTGAAAACCAAAACAAATTTGAGGATTGACTTGCAACATACCTATGTGATTAAACGTGAAGGTTGCGCTATTTCCGTCAGGAGTTAGGGAGACTGACTGCCAAAATTGCGCAAGGAACATTCTAAGTTGTTAGGAGGATGACTGATTATTGGAACTGTGTAATTCACAGTTCAGCCTGGCCTGCTAAGGAATGAGACTGTGCAATGCGCAATTTCAGTCAGCAATGACATGCAACCAGCAAACTGCATTGTGCATTTTCTAGGGCCAACAAGACACTGCCTCTAAGAATTGCACAATACAAGTCTAGAGGTCAGTGCTGGGCTAGATGTGTGCAATTTCTAGATGGAAGGCAGAGCCTTCACTTCTGGAGATGCGTAGTGCTAGCCGGGCAAGGCACAATTCGGGCTAAGGCAGCCTAGATCGACTAACGGGCGACTGAAAACATGAGAAGTCTGAATGCATGATGAGATGAACGCAAACAAGAGTGAATGCTCATACATGTAAACAACAAGTGCAGGATTCAAAAAAAGGGAAAGTATGCATGTGTGTGAAGCAAGTTGCCGAAATGACGACCGTTCGTGCAAAAACAGTGTCATGCATGTGACAACGGTGAGATGTGAACACAAATTGAAACGGTGCTTCTACAAGCTAACATACATCAAAATGATAGCAAGCGATAGAAACGTCGTACAAGACTTGAAAAGAGGGCTTACCCCGAAAAAACTGAGTTGAACGTATCGATGACTCCTAGATGCAATGCAGAATGTCAAAGTTGAAAGGTCGATGTGAGGAATGAGCTCTACAACGTCTGGTTGATCAGTTTTGATAAAATCAAGGTTGTGACGTGCATGCCACAAATCTAGGAAGAGTGAAACTTGGTGGGAGGTTTTTGAAATGTCCTTGCATGTAACCTCCAACTGTTAAAAATAGATCCCTGAATCAAGGGATGCCTTTGCATGCTGCCTTAGGAGAAGTAGTTCATGCATGAAAATCAATTTTGCTCGGTCCCAAAGGGAACCAGTCAACTCAATGTCACATGTAAAAACCTGCTCAACTGAGGGGACACTTGAATCGCGAAACAGTTCCCGCGGAATCAGGATTCGTCTAATGGCATTCATTACTAACAGCTGAACCACCCCATGTTGGGTGATGATCACCAATACCTGAAGCGACCCCTGAGCCGAATGTGCCATTAGGGGAAGGCTTCTCAATAGGAAATAAGGCACATTCATTAATAAAGCTTCTGCTTGGGGAAATCGTAGATGAGCTAGTATGCGGAGATGGCATTGGAATATGGTGGAGTATCTCCCTTCGCAAGTCATATATTTTATGACAAACTCTGCTACTCCTCCCCATGGATGCGGTAGCAAGTTTTGGTTGTATCCCCAACCCTTCTACGCAATGCTTTCTCCTGCCTATAAAAAGGCTTCCAGAAACTCCAGAAGGGCAGCCCTTCTTGAAAACCATCGATGTTCGTTTTGAGGGAGCTCACTGACTTCTGCAATGGCTTCCTCTGTCACAAGGATTTCAATTCCACGGACCCGAGAGCTTTCTTCTCCCAGGTTGAGTGCAAATTCTGCCGTAATTTCTTCATTCGACCCTCTCAACCTATCAAAGTAAACATTCTAGCCCGCGTTCTCAAAAACCTGCCATATCTCCTGATTGTTTTAAACTCTTGTTGTACCTTCAGGCTCATGCCGCATAGATTGTCCACCCATCGCTGTAGAGGCGGGATCATCACGATGAATGCAGTTGGTTGGCAAGGGAGAATGCTAGGGATCCAAATGATGAAATAGTACTGGTACGTTTGAAAATGATGACAGGTTATGGTGGTATTGTTAGATATTTCAGAAATTTAATGCAACATGTTGGGGAGGTAACTGATTATGACTTTGCGCGTATGAATACGCATTCCAACACATCAGAGTTATGATTACGAAGTACCGAAATCATTAGATTCTGTTAGGTAGGATCGTGTGTCATGAACTCTTTTTCAAGGTACGTCGTCTTTTATTATGATGGTTCCCCTCCCCCCCCCCCCAAAAAAAAACTTAATTATTGTCGTCTACGGCACGTTCTAATGTCTTTTTGGAATATTTTAATTAAATCTGTCAAATCAGTGAAGACGTACCTAGGGACCTACCTTATGGTGGTGTAACAACAAAATGTCTGACGGAGTAACAGCAACAAGGAGTAATAGTAGCAGAAAGTAACAGCAACAGGGAGCAACAGCAACGACAGAGTAACAGAAACAGTGGAGCAACGGCACCAGCGGAGTAATAGCAGTTGCAGAATAACGACATCGAAAGAGTAATAGCAGTTGCAGAGTAACAGCACCGACGGAGTAACAACAGTTTCAGTGTAACAACAGTTACGGAGTAACAACATCGGCGGAGTAATGACAGTTGCGGAGTAACAACAGTTATGGAGTAATAGTAGTTACAAAGTAACAGCACTGGCGGAGTAATAGCAGTTGCGGAGTAACAACAGTTACGAAGTAACAGTATTTATGGAGTAACAGCACTAGCGGAGTAATAGCAGTTACGGAGTAACAACAGTTACGAAGTAACAGCAGTTACAGAGTAACAGCAGTTACGGAGTAACAACACTTAGTGGAGTAACAACACTAGTTGAGTAACAGCAGTTACAGAGTAATAGCAGTTATGGAGTAACAACACTTAGTGGAGTAACAACACTAGTGGAGTATCATCACACACCAGTGGAGTAACAGCAACATCTTAATAGTAGTATCGGTAGAGTAACAGTGCCGAGTGTTACATTTCTCCTGGCCATATTCCTTCATTATTCCCACAAAATACAAGCAAGTAATAATAGTTTTATTATTATTATTATTATTTTTAGAATAGAGTGAGGGTGTCCTTCATCCAACAACCATTAAATCAGATGAATCATAAAGGTGTTTGACAAAGGCATCTCTAGAGATTGGACGATGGTATAGTTTTAGACGGTATCCATTTACTAAGAACGAGGTATGATTCTCATCTATTGTAATTAATCTAACTATTCCATTGTCAAACACTACGTCCACTTGATATGGCCCCATCCAGCAAGTGCGAAGCTTGCCTTTGAAATCCTTAAATCAGGAGTTATAAAGTAATGCCCAATCCCCCACATGAAACACCTTACTTTTGATAAATTTATCATGCCATTTCATTCTCTGTTGTTGAACATCAGTAGTCTTCTGGACAGCTACTGATCGAATCTCGTCCAACTCATTCAGTTGTTCCAGTTGGTGTTTCTGTGCTTTTGATAGATCCAGGCCTACTTCGAGAGTTTTTATGAGTGTACTGATCTCAAATTCTACCAGAAACAAGGGGAATTTCCCATAGACTAATTCAAATGGAGAAAACCATGTTGTGTTCTGCCATGTTGTTATGTATGCCCATAAAGCTTCTGGAAGTTTTTGTGCCCAATCCCGGTGATGACTTGCTACTATTTTTGTCAAGATATTTTCCAATATCTTGTTTGTTCTTTCTACTTGTCCATTCGCCTAGGGGTGATAGGGGGTTGTCACTCTATGTTTGACCCCATATTTCTGCATCAACATTCCTATCATGTGAGATGTAAACTGTGATCCTTCATCTGATACAATTTCCCTTGGAGTACTGTATCGAGCAAAGATTTCTTCAAAAATAAAGTCTCCCACTACTTGCTCTATTACTATCGTGACTACTCTGGCTTCCACCCTTTTAGTTACATAATCAATGCAGACCAGGATGTAAGCTTTCTGATGGGAAGGTGGGTTGAAGGTTCCAACAAAATCAATGGCCCATTTCTCAAATAGTTCAAGGACAATCCAAGGTTGTAGAGGCATTTCATCTACTTTCCCAGGTTGTCCCATCCGTTGGCAACTATCACACCTTCGAACATGATCCCGAGCATCACGAAAGATGGAGGGCCAGCAGTATCCCATTTGTAGCACTTTATGACCTGTTCTTTTATCTGAAAAATTTCCTCCACAGGGTCCATCATGTGTAGCCTTTAATATATTATAGATATCATCTTCTGCCACACAACGTCGAATTTGTTGGTCAACCCCTGTATGAAAGAGATATCTTGCCATCCATGAATATCAAGTACTCTGGTGAATAATCTTCCTTTTCTCCTTGTATGACAGATGACAAGGTGCCTTCCCTGTAGCAAGATAATTAGAAATATCTGCATACCACAGAGTGTTAGCAAAAACTGTAAAAATATGTTCATCTGGAAAATTATCTTCAATTGGTGTATTCTTACCCGCATGTTTTATCCTAGATAAGAAATCTGCGACTACATTGTCCTTCCCTAGTTTGTCTACTATAGTAATATCAAATTCTTGTAGTAGAAAGAGCCATCTTGTAATGCGACCAGGGGTAACAGGTTTACTCATTAAATATCTGATAGTTGCATGATTAGTATGCACAAAAGTAGGATACCCGGTAATGTAGTGCCGGAATTTGTTGATGGCATAAATGACAACAAGGAACTCTTTCTTAGTTACTGTGTAGTTTAATTCAGTAGGAGCCAAATTCTTACTAACATAGTAAACTGCATATGATACTATGTCCTCTTGTTGTCCTAATACTGCACCAATCGCTATTTGGGAAGCATATGTATGAATATGGAAAGGTAATGCCCAATCTGGTCCTCTAAGGATCGGAGCACTGCAGACCAATTCCTTAATTTTTGTAAAGGCTGCATCACAGTCCTCTGTCCACACAAAATCTGAATCTTTTGTTAGCAATTGAAAAGTGGATGTGCTACTTTAGCAAAATTTTCTATAAAACACCTGTAGTAACTAGCACAACCAATAAATTTGTGTACCTACATGGGCATTTTGGGTGTCGGGAAATGTAGAATTACCTTTATCTTTGCTGGTTCCATCTGGATTCCTTTAGTTGAGAGAAAATGTCCCAGAACAATTCCCTCCTCCATCATCATATGGCACTTTACCGTACTCAGAGAGACACGCGCTTGTATACACTTTTCGAGAACTTTTTCTAAATTTTTCAGCCCTTCAAGAAATGAATCCCCATATGGAGTAAAGTCATCCATGTAAATTTCAACGTTGTCATCTACCAAATCAGAGAAGAACCCCAAAATTTCCCTCTAGAACGTTGCAGGAGCATTACACAGGCCAAAAGGAAGGACCCGGTATGCGAACGTTCCACAGGGGCATGTGAAACTAGTTTTGTCCTGACCTTTAGGAGCTATCTGGATCTGGTTATACCCACTAAACCCATCTAGAAAATAGAAAAACTTTTTTCCAGCCAATGTGTCCAAAACTTGATCAATAAATGGCAAAGGAAAATGATCTTTCTGTGTTGCCTATTTAATTCTCGATAATCCACGCATATTCGCCATTTACCATTTTTCTTGGGGACCATTACTTATAGGGAGACCCATTGGCTATCTGAGATGGGGTAAATAAAACCTACGTCCAGTAATTTCTGAAGTTCTTCTTTCACAACATTTTTCAATGCGGGATTCATCGTTCTTTGAGGTTGTCTCACAGGACGACAATCCCCCTTAATGTATATATGATGGGTACATAAATTAGCAGAAATCCCCTTCATATCTGAGTAATCCCAAGTGAAGGCTTCTTTATGTTTTCAAAGGACATCCACGAGCTGCTTCTTCTGGGATTCTAACAGGATTGGATTAATATTCAGAGTTTTTCCTAGTTCTAGTTCCACTGGCACACTTTCATGGGGTGCATCAACAGGTAGCTCTTCTAATCCTTCTATTGTTTCCTGTGTCTGACAGCTTAGGATATATTCTAGACTTTTTTGATTTGGCTCGGAAATGAACCAAGGATCACCCATAAAGGAGGTGATTACATCATCTTCCGACTCCATTTTCAACTAAAGGGCCTATCCAATAGTGAGGACTGGTCTCAACTCCTCATTTTCCGTTTCAAGCTCTTTCCTAGATAAAATTTTCTTGCCACCTATTGGTTTTATGAACAGGTTTGGTTTTGCAGGTGGGTATAACACTAGGTTCTTAGTGTTGTGCCCATTTGAAATAACCATGTGCCCTGAACGGCACCCAATGTAAGCATCTGCAGTAGAAAGCCATGGTCTACCCAAAACAAAGGATGGCCGCCCACCGAAGATTGCGTACGTAAAACCAGAAAATATATGGGATAGTGCCATGAATCCATTGAAATTGTTACATCTTCCAACTTCCGTACAAGTTTGACTGTAGATAGGTCTGCCAATTCCAATACTATAGGTGTATGTTTTAAGTTACGAAGACCCATTGCATGCATAGTTTCAGTGGTGATAACATTGATGCAGCACCCAGGTCTAACAGCACATTTGGAATCTCTACCCCATTTATTTGCACTGTCAGAATTGGGTTCCCTGGATCTCCATACTTTACAGGCATTGACTTTCCCATCATGAAATCTGATAATTTTCCCATAACATGAATAGTGAGGGGGTCTTTGGATTTCTTTGCAGGTTTCTTTAAACAATATTCCCTAAGAGTCTTTGCATATATTGGCACATCCTTCATAGCTTGTAACAAGGGAATTTTAACAAATAAGTTTTGCAATTCTCCTAAGAAATCAAATTCAGCTTGAGGGCTTTATTTATTCAGAATTAGTCTTTCTAGGTAAGGTGGTTTAGAGTGATGTTGTTTTACAGGAGGCGCCTAGTTTCTATCAGTTTGTTTTAGCTCTTTATTAATTGATTCTGATTACTTACCTTCACTATCAAGTTGTTTAATGATAACTGGAGGAGGTTGAACATTAACTATTCACCCTGATCATAGGTTCATTTCATACAACTTTGCAGTGGAAATGTTGTATGAAGGTAGGTTAAGGATGTCAGCTTGATGAGTTCCTTTATTATTGGGATTTTGATTGGGTTGGATTGGAAGCTGAGGATGGGCAGGTTGATTACCAGGAGGCACATTAGAGGGCAGTTTGAGTTGTTGTTGTGGCATCGGCTGAGGAAACTGCCAAAGAGGGGATCCTCGCCAAGTTGGAGCCCATGGGGAGCTCAAACTGGCTTGAGGGTTCCACTGCTGCCAAGGCGGAAACTAGTATTGCGGCCACATGGAAGGATAGGGCATGGACTGAGGATTCATATTAAAATTATTGAAATAATGAGATGGATCTAAGTACATACCTTGATTTCCCTTCGGTGGCCGAGGCTACCATGGCTTTCTAGACCCCATGAGGTACAGTTGCTCTGTCTCTTCCCCTATCCCTTGAAATACTACTTTCAGGCCTGGCAAGGAGGGGCATGAGCTTGTTGCATGATTTAGCTCGCAGATTGCACATTCCTCTATGGATTTTAGTGGACATTCCCTTTCTGGGTGCTTCTTTCTACACTTGGGACAAAATATTGCCATGGTCCTGTCCAATTCTAGTTACTTTCATTTTACTTGCAGAGTATCCATATGTGCCGACAGAGTGCTGAGGATATCTGTTCTCAGGTTGTCTAGCAGGTTCCCGATTTCTGCCTTCGTAACACCCCTGCCAGACCCCTTTGCTAAGCGAACCCCTTGTCTGTTTCTTGCAAACCCCCTTGAGCACTGGATACATAGTTCATAGATAACATCAAAGGTTTCCTTAGAGATGTCTCCCTTTCCCACAATGTTCAATAGTTCCATCGAGTCCTCACGGAAAGATCGAAGGAGTATAATTTTTAAAATGTCCTTATCCAGGTTAGAGTGACTTGACCTTTGTAAGTTGTACTTGAATCGCTCCACACAATCTTCCAAGCTCTCATATTCTTTTTGTGTGAACTTGAAAAGTTCCTCCTTGATATTCTGGGATTTACAGTAATCCTGTTATTTTTCCGGAAAATTTATCTGCATATCATCCCATGTGGAAATAGAGCTTTCTCCAAGACCCATGAACCATCGCAGAGCCATTCCTTTTAATGTAGAAGGAAAAAAATTTAACGTTTGGGCATCCATCATGTAGTCATACCCCCAACACACTATGTCAAATTCAAATAAAATTGTGTCGGGGTCTTCTGAAACAAGCCCATGAAAGTTTGGTAAGGCTGCTAATGGAATAGGCTTTGTGGGCGCACCGGCTCGCAGATCCCTGATCAGAAAATAGATAGTAGAGGTTGTGGGAGCCATAAATATCTTCCAATAACCACTAGGAATTTCAACAGGCTTTGTGGAAGATGGTTGAGGATTCCTTACCACTCAGATTCGAGTTGCTTTAGCAGCACTTCCCCAATCCCTCGGTGATGCAAGTACTCCTTCGTTCCCTTCTCCTGCATCCTGATGACTTGATCCCTTGGATACAACCTCCTTTCCTTTACTGGAGTGGCCTGACTCTGTCGATGTCCTGCTTGCGACCTCTTCTCCTTCTATTCCCAGCATAAGGTTTCCCTGGTCAAGTATATTGTTGGATGTTTCCTCAACTGCTAGAGGGACCTACTGTGTCGAATCACCAAAGAATGTTGGAGATAAAACTGGTTGATCTATTGATTGTCCCTCGGACTTCATTCTCTGTGCCTCTGGTCTCACAATTGCGCGATAGGATGCTTCTAATTTCACCTTTGCTATAATTTGCTGGATATAGGTCTTTCTTCCCAGATCTGGTCCTACCCTCTTTGGGGCTCTCCCTCTGCCCCTCTTATTTGGTTCTTTGTTCATGCAAAAGTTGGTATGATGGAAGGTCTTTGTATGAACCTACAATGCTTCAAAGTAAGGTGTCAAAGGACCATCCCTTCCCCAAGACGAAAGAACTTACAAAAAGAAAGGTAGCTAAAAAAATGAGAATCTAGGGTTCAAGGCCTAGAGCAGGGCGTCAAAGGACTCCTCCCTCCCTAGGACAAGAATTAGAAACAAACACACACCTCGAGAAGACCTAATACTTCCAGATTTGAAGCAAGGCATCAAAATACTCCTCCCTCCCCAGGGTAAAAGCTAGGGTTTCCTGAAAAAACACACAAGGGTTTAGAAGAAATAAATCTAACTCAGGGCCTGGAGCAGGGCATCAAAAGACTCCTCCCTCCCCAGGATAAGAGAGTGGCCCAAAATCAAATAGAAAAGCAAAAATAAACAAGCGAAAAGAAAACCTACACTCAAGACCTGAAGCAGAGTGAGAAAACTCGTTCTCTCCCCAGGATGAGAGATTAACCCTCTGGTTGGTCTGGATCATTGTCTTGCACCTTGTTAGCCTCCCCGACAATGGTGCCAAAATGTTGTTGTCCAGGTATGAACGATTTATTCACCCTATTCCAACATTAAATTATCAATCCGAGTGCATATCCTTTCAAGGCAACGCGCAAGGTATATGCAGGGGTAGGAGCACAGTCCATTCCAACCAAGGGTTCACAATTAAGATCCAAAACATTGTTGTGAAACTAAATCAATTACAAACTTCATAAAAGTAATTACAAGAATTAAATGACTGTAACAACAAGCATAAACTAAGAAATAACACACACAGAAGGACGCAGCAAGCGGGCCTAGCTCTCTGATCAAGGTTGCATTAGTCACAATGAAGATTAGAACAGTAAAGTAGATGATACTTTATTAATCTAAAAAGGGTTATTACAATATCAATGGGGCGTCCCCAATTACAGGAATAAACTATTCTTTTATACAAAGCGAGGGAGAACAACCTCTTTCCCCAAAACATGGTAATTGTAACCCCAGAAATATACATTAGTTGGAATGGTACCAACACCACAGACAAGATCAACAAGATGCCCAAGAATTGTTCAAGGATCTGTGACTCCAGTTGTGCGGCCTCCCCATGGCTGGTTGTTGCTATGAATAGCAGATCTGTTGTGGAATGTTGAAGCCTCGGTCCCTATTCTCCAAAAGTTGCAGTCAAACATATAGTTTGGTGTTGCGAATAGGAAAAACTTCATGACTTTACTTCATTAATAAAATATTCCAATAGACAAGTCAAGGGTGTTTACCTCATAAATTTAGCATAGAAAACATGGATAAATTTGTGCAAAAAGGTCAAAAAGGGTGATGGAAATGCAACAGAATAATAGCCCAATTTGGTGCCCAACAATGTGGTCCTCTTGAAGTTCCTTCAATATCTCATTTAGATTATTTTCTTACCTTTATTGATGAATTTAGTAGAAAATCTTGGGTTTATTTTTTGAAAAATAAAATTGAAACATTTGTAAAATTTCAAGAATTTAAATCCATGGTTGAAAATGCATCTGGTAACAGTATTAAAACCTTGCGATCTGATAATGGGGGGGAATTTTTTAAGTAAGAATTTGATGAATATTTATCTAAACATGGTATTCAACATCAAAGTATTGTTCCTTACACACCTTAACAAAATGGTGTTGCTGAAAGGAAAAATAGAACTTTAGTTGAAATGGCTAGATGTATGCTTTATTCTAAAGGACTTCATAAGAAATTTTGGGTTGAAGCCATTTGTTGTGCTAATTTTTTTTAAATAGAGTTACTACTAAATTTGTTAAGCATGTTACCCCTAAGGAAAAATGAAATGGATGTAAACCATATATTAGTAATTTTAGGGTGTTTGCTTTTGAATGTTGGGCTCATATTCCTGATGAAAAATGGAAAAAGTTAGAACCCAAATATCACAAGTGTATCTTCATTGGTTATGATGAGAATTCCAAGGCTTACAAGTTGTTTGATCCTTCTAATCAAAGTGTCATAATCACAAGGGATGTTCGATTCCATGAAGTCTCTTCCCCACCTGAGTCTGTAGAATCTCATGTTACCCTGAATTTACCAATACCACTTGTTACTCTTATTCTTGTTACTCCTTCTTCCAATTTTGTGTCTCTTATTGATCTTGATTCTTCCTCTCCCTCAAGTATTCCACCTGAAACTCATGAAGCTCTTGAAGTGACTCATGTTCCTTCTACTCTTCCTGTTTGGGCTAGGAAAACTCTTGAATATGCAGGTAGTGAGGTCAAGTATCCTTCCAACACTCATCGAACTAGATATAATTTTTCTCTTATGACCAAAGTTTTGGCCACAGATGACCCTACTACTTATGCTTGTAAATGGGTTTATAAATCTAAGTTCACTGTAGAAGGACATATCGAAAAGCATAAAGCTAGATTAGTTGCAAAAGTTTTAATCAACTTGAAGGTATTGATTATGTTAGAGTCGGTCTAGAAGCCCTCCATCAGTGATCAAAGCTCTTTGCATTTTGCATAAGTAGGTGTCTCATTAGTGTCATCTTATTGCATTCCATTAGGCATGCCATAACCCTGATGGAGGAGCTTGTGTCTTTATTCCCCTCTTGGCACTGCTGGATCAAGTTGTTTCAGTCAATAAACTCTTTCAAGGTTACTTGTCTTGTCTTAAGGTCAAAAGTCCTAGGTCTAGGGTTTAGTTCCAATTTGTCTTTGAGGTCATGTCTTTAAAAGTCAATAAATGCCCAACAGGCCAGAGGGATGACTATCAAAGTATTTCTTCAAAAGATTTCATCTTGTACAACTAATTTTTACCTTGGATTTAAAAACCCTGTTTTTAAAGACAAGGTCATTTTCTCATTTTGTAAAAGGTTGTAAAAATTCATCGAAAGTCAGTATGCAGCCCTGGTCCCCTTTAGCCAAGATTCCTCAGAAGCTATCCCTGCAAAAATTTTCAAGAAAAAGCATCAGTTCAACCAATTTCAGGACAAAAGGAAACCAAAAAGTCAGCAAAATTCAAAGTTTAAAAAGTGTCATGAAAAACATTAGAAAGAGGGTTTTGACATGAAATAAATTCAAAACAAGGCTATAAAGTCTCTCTCTCCCTCCATTAAGCTTCATTGTGCCTTCAAGCAATAGAGCAAATCATTTTCAAGAGAATTTGGGCGGAATTGCAGAGAGGATCCGTGTGCGACCTCTCCACAGCTGTGCGCGACCTGTTGGGTGGGCGCGACCCGTCCAGGGGGTCCCAACAGTTCAAAAACAACACGGGCGCGACCTCTTAGGCGCGTGCGACCTGTCCAGGCCTGCACGCGACCTGTCAGGAGTTCACCTACAGCAATTGCTTATAAACTTCAAAAAGATCCCAAATCTCCTCAAGTTTGCAGGTAGGCCTTTAATCATTAATGTTTTTTGCCTGCTAAAGCAAAATAATCATGGAAAATGTGCATAAATGCCATCAAGTTGAAATGGGAAATTCATGAGTATTTAGCTTAAAAATGCCAAAGGCAGGGTTTTGTTTTTTTGTTTGCAAAGTCATCCTTTTCACCCCCATTTTTCCCCACATCTCATTACCATCTCCCTTGTCATTTTACACCTTGTTCATGCTTCAGTTGCGCCTAGGAGAGGTCATTTCCCTCTCCTAGGGTTTTGAAGGCAATTTCTCTTGGACGGTCAAATCATCGGCAAAACTTGTTTCCTGATGTTCATACACCTTCCCCTATCCTTAAAGTACATTACCAAATGCTTCCTATCACTGAGATTCCCCAAATTCCTCATTTTCGCACAAACCCTAGTTTCTAGCTACAACCTGGCAATTTTCTAGATTGGGCCTGTGTTTTGCCCTTTTGGACCCCTTCCCCTCACTCAATCTCTGAGATTCCACTTTCTTCTACTTCCTAACATCCCTCCCTACTTCCAAAAATTTCCCCAAGAATTTAGAAGCCCCTTATCCCCTTCATTTCGCTTCCTTTCGACAAAATTCCTTGTTTCACACATCGGGACAAGTTTTACTCAAATGATGTTTCTCAGCAATCAAAGATGAATTTTGGAAAACGGAGAGAGGTTTTTGTCCACAACATGCCAAGGAAGTAAAATATCCTTCACTTTTTGCACAGGTGTCATGGTTTTAGAGAAATGTCAAAATTACAATCGCCAGATCCAAGGAGGTTGGCCAAGGCACTAAAACGACGAAAAGGCCCGATCCACTCCAAATTTTGGCCAAAGCCTCTTTGAATGAGCATGGTACTTGATTGGGGACTCCCAGCCCAAATTTCAAGAAATTTGGAGAAAATTGTGTCAATTGTGAATTTTTTGTGCCACACACAGGTTTTCTCCACCAACGAGTCGCACACCGTGCGCGACCCTTTCGATGGGAAGGTCCATTTTAGAAAAAGTTTGAATTTTTGGATTTTTCAGGACAAAATACACTTGCTCAGCAAGTACCAAGAAATTTCACCAAGTTTTGAGCCTCCAGAAGGTCAAAAAACAAGCAAAAAATGACTTTCTGCCACCTTTTTGACACACAGGAAGCAGTCTTGGGAGATTGCAATTTTGGAGGGGCAAATGGATACCAAATTCAGAAATTCCACTTGGGTTGGAAAGTAGACATCCAGAAATTTCCAAAAAGCCCACTTTTGCTCATTTGGACACCTGGAAGTTCCTCAAACGCTGCTCCAAAGGTGCGCAACCCCTTCAAAATCAGTGCGCGACCCCTTGGGCAATTTTCACAGAAATTGTACCTACAGCTCAGCAAAATGCAGTTTTGACTAGGTTTGACTTTTTGGAGTGAATTTTGATCCTTCTTGATTTAAATGATGTAATTTTATGATATTTTGACACTTATTTATCTCTTCTAGAAGATTCATTCATGAGATAGGCAAAAATTAAATGAATGAATTGGTTTCCTAGCTTATAGAGGCAAGTTGTTTTGACTGCCTAGATTTTAGTGCTCAGTTTGGAATTGGTTGAAACAGCTCCTACGATAGTGAGATCGACCCCTAGAGGCAAGGAAATATGTTAGCTTGCCTATATTATGTAATTTCTTAGTCATTTTCATGGTTGGACTCTTGAGGGAGAAAGCTTCTATTGTATTACTCATTGTATCTCTGCAATTTTTGGCTAAGGAAGACCAGGGTTTTGCAGTCCTTTTTGGGATTCATGTGGTTACATGTATTGATGGTGTATTTCTCTTTGTACTTTTAAGTTTGTTATGTGAATCATCTTCTTACTTTTTCTTCTGCAAATTAGGCAAATGAAGTGTTAAGGTAGAATTCATGGTTGCTATGCTCTGCCTTTAAGTTTGCTTAATATCAATGTTTTCAGTTGTTTAAGGAGAATTCAAGGTGCTTGCTTGCTCTCCTTAGCTTCTCACCAGTAATTCTCATCCATCCACATCTATCAAAGGCATCAATACAGTCTCCTATCTTGCCCCAAAGAACCCCCTGCGAAAATTGTGTCCAATCCCCGCACCCAAAATTGCCTTTCCCCAATTTTCCACCAAAACCCTAAAAATCCCAAATCAAACCTTTTTATCAGTTTACTAGCCTAAAATCAGTGTTTCCACATTAGTTATATCGCCCATTGGAGATCTTTACCGAGATAGACCGGAGAGAGCCCTCTCCTGCCCCGTAGGGCTAGCTACGAGGCTAAGTGGTTTGATGTTGCCTTGAAGTTTACCTTTTTCAGCCTGAGGTGAAATTTCAAGCACTAACACCATGGAAGCCCAAGTATGTGGCTAAAGAATAATGTTGTAGGTATACCTGCAACAATAAAGCCACATGAAACATTAAAATTAGGGGATAGGAACAACTCCAAATGGGATTATAAGAAATGAAACCCAAACCCACTAAGGAGTGAAGAGAGGAGATAATACCTGTGTATGGGCCACAGAGCAAAAACCTCATTTTGGGAGTCAAACCTTCACATCAAAACCCAACATGAATTGTGTTAATGTGAGTGAATGCAAGAATTGATTTAACAAGTGAACCATGATTGCGGGGAAAAAAACTTTACCTGTGATACTCATGGATATATTCTGGTCGTTAGAGCTTCATGCCAACCCTGTGGAAACTCTCATTCTATTCCTGTGTAAAAAAAGAAGGCGAGATTAGAACCACACTCAAGACAAAGGGGTTAATATACTAGCTTGGAATTACAAGAATAAAACCAAGGACTAAGATTACTTGGGAAGGTGAAGTCAGAATGAAGAACCTCCATTATTTGCAACGGAAATTGTGGCACTCGTATTACAAGAAAATGCATAAAAGTAGGGGCAAGACAAACCACCTTGATGTTAGACCAACCCCAAGTCGTGGAAAGGCCCTGACTCAAACATGGATACTCTGCAACTAAAGGTGACGACAACAGAGGCATGCCATGGGGGTAGTAGACAAAGCCACCATGTATTGTTACAGAGTCTTCGACTCTAGTGGTAGAGTGACAAACCAAAAGAATAGAGAGAGAATAGGGAAAATGTTTAAGATTTGAATGAAATGTCTTATGCATTTGGTGAGGGAGAAGATATATTCATTGTTGGAGTCCCATCACCTCAGCATAGTGAGGGCCAGGTGACACAGTAGCTCGTTCACATCGACCAGGACGCATGTAGCAATCTAGTTGGAGGTGTGGTGAAATTGGGGAACAACTATAGTGTTGAGCGAGAGTTTCATCCGGACGAGGGTTTGAACATAGTTTTATACTGTAGTAACCGCCAGTGATGAAGGACCATTGACATGCATGTTTAACATTGGGAACAAATGTTCTGTATATTGCTATTAACCTTGAAAAAAGGGTGAACATATAGCTCAGAAAATTTGAATAAATTGAAGGGTATATAGTGAAAGGAAGCCATATATGGCATGCAGAGAACTATAACCAAACTTAGAGATGTAGGGCTAGATCAAACATGAAGTTGGTTTGTCATCACCGAAGAATAAAGAGCACTAAAAAGAGAAAGCATTAACTTTAAACAAAAGTCAAACAAGATAGGGAAAACCATAAGCATGATGATAGATACAAATATATTCATGCCATTTTGTTATAAAAAGAAATATACAAAAAAGAAATACTAAAGAAGGGATGCACCGTATGCAATGTTGAAATTTTACATTCCAGTATAATGGAGTTAGTTTGTAAGATAGGTATAAACAAACGGTATCAGAGCACCAGTTAGGATACTGAGCTTAAGAAAAAGGCACCACCATAGTTATAGAATAAGCAGTAACATAAGTAAATGTAACATACTGATATTAATTGGTATGTTTCATAGGGTGCAGATTGTTGTAGAATGTTGGAGAACTCTCCTCCAGCTATTACTGGCAAGAAGGATTTGTATGTGGAGTTGGGGGAAGGTAGCACCTCATTACCTTCTTAGTTTGTGGATATAGTAAGAAATTTGCAACAAGAATTAGCAAAACTCCAAAGTTGTAATGAGCGATTACTAAAAGCTAGTGAGGAACAGGAAAAGTTGATTAGAGAATGGACTGATAAATCCAACCACAAAAGTGTAGAGCCAGAAGGATTAAAAAGAAAGAAGAGTAGGAAAAAAATCTGGGAAATATGAAAGTGGAGAGGAATCTGGCCGTAATTCTCCAAAATCGTGTAAAGGAAATAAGAAGATGGAGTTACAAGGGGAGTTTAGGAAGATCAAACCCCCTACCTTTAACGGTGAAAGGGAGGAGGATGTGGAGGTGTGGTTTCTGAACATGATTAAGTATTTCTAGGTGTATGAGTACGAGAGTAATATAAAGGCATGCCTGACTATTTATCAGCTACAGGGTAAAGCTACCCTCTAGTGGGAAGAGGTAAAAAGTGTGCAATTGCTAGAAGAGAAGACATTTTCATGGGAGGAATTCCAGAAACAGTTCAAGTTGCGGTATCTCACTGAGCACTACTATGATGACCGGGCCAAGGAATTTCATGAATTAAGGTTGGGCAATTGACCATGGATGAGTATGTGGCTAAGTTTACAAATTTGCTATGGTATGTACCATACCTTAAAGAGGAGAAGGCAAAATTCCAGTGGTTCCTAAATTATTTTCCAGCCTCGTATAAGGAGAAAATTTAGTTTGATAACCCAAAATCTATGGACAAGGTGGTGAGGAAGACAGGATTATGTTATCAAGAATTCAAGAATAGATGTGAAGGCGATAAATTGTGGAAAAGTAAAGAGAGCACCAAGGTGGGAGGGAGCGTAAAAAGACAAAAACCTTATCGTCTTAAGAATTTTGGCAAAGATCAACAAAGGAAGAAGTTTGGAAAAGAAAACACACTTGTGCCTGCACAATCTTATACTTTATCGAAAACTACATAATTTAATAGTAAGAAAAACAATAGTACAAACGAAAATGAACCCTTGAAATGTTGGGGTTGCGGTGAGCCACACTTGCTAAGGGATTGCCCACATAATTCTAGGTCTGCACATAACATGTAGGTCATTCAAGAGGGAATGATCGTGAATGACATTGCCCAAAATATTCCTAGAATTAACACAACATTAGAGGATAGACATGCTGAGCATCAGTCTACTATGATTGAAATTGAAGGTATGATAGTAAACCAAATTGTCTATTTTAATTGGTCCAAGAGTTAGTCTAGGTTATATCCACCCCCAAATTGTGGAAAAGTGTAATCTTAAATCAGAAAAATTCAAGAATGTGTGGTCGGTCCAGTTGGAAACTAGTACTAAAAGAAAAGTAACCAGTCAAATAAAACAATGCTCACTTAATTTAAATGGTCATCCTACAACAACCAATTTAAATATTCTCCCTTTAGGATATTATGATTTGTTGATAGGAAGGCACTGGTTGGAAAGGAAATAATTTTTTATAAATTGTCTAGAGAAAATGGTTAGTTGTGTGGATCAGAATGGCCATGGATGGATAATTAAGGGAAAGCCAAAACTAGTACCAGTTCGACAAATTTTTGCGTTATAGCTAAAAAGAAGTGTAAGAAAGGGATGCCAACTATATATGGTATAGGTGGAAACTTGTGATCAAACAAAATAAAAAGGAAAATTAAATACTTTGCCCGTTATTAAGGAGTTTCAATATGTATTTCCTGAAGAAATTCAGGGGTTACCCCGACATAGAGACATATATTTTACAATTGACATAGTATTGGGTGGCATTCCTGTGTCTAGAGCCCTGTATCAAACGAGCACACCAGAACTACTAGAATTGAAAATACAATTACAGGAGCTCTTGAATAAGGGGTATATCAGACCCAGTGTCTCGCCATGGGGCGGGGGGCATTGGTACTTTCTGTCAAGAAAAAGAACGACACATTTAGAATGTGCATTGATTATCGTTAGCTGAATAAATTAACAATAAAAAACATGTATCCATTTCCTCGAATTAATGATCTATTTGATTACGTGAGAGAGGCAACAATTTTCTCAAAAATTGATTTAAGACCTTCTTACCATTAACTCCACATAAAGAATGAAGATATTCAAAAAACAACCTTTAGAACCAGATACAACCATTATGAGTTTGTTGTGTTACCTTTTGGACTCGCGAATGCACCAAGAACCTTCATGTGCTTAACGAAGAATATACTTCACCCTTACCTTCATAAGTTTGTACTACTGTTTATTGATGATATTTTAGTGTACTCCAAGGATGAGGAGGAGCACAAAGAGAATTTGAAGCTAGTATTACAAACATCAAGGAAGCATCAACTGTAAGCAAAACTCAGCAAATGTGATTTTTACAAACACAAAATACAGTATTTGGGACATGTTAATTCCAAGGAAGGATTATTAGTGGATCTTGAAAAGATTGAGGCTACCACGAATTGGTCCATACCAAAGGACGTAGCCACAATTCACTCTTTTATGGGAATTACAGGATATTATCGGAGATTCATATAAGCCTTCTCAAGACTAGCTTATCCTATCACCTCCTTGCAAAAAAAGGGTATGAAATTTGATTGGACAACCAAATGTCAAGAAAGATTTGATAAGCTAAAATGATTGTTAACCATAGCCCCCATACTAAAAATTACAAATCCAAACAAAGAATTCACTGTTTGTACAGATGCTTGTTTCGAACGCCTTGGAGGAATATTGATGCAGGATAATGTTGTAATAGCTTACAAGTTCCGGAAGCTGAAAGTGCATGAGAAAAACTATGCAGTGTATGATTTAGAGCTGGCAACAATGATACATGTGCTTAAAATGTGTAGACATTATTTACTTGGAAAGAAGTTTATACTAGTAACTGGTCACATCAGTCTGGAGTATTTTTTCAGCTAGCCAGACTTAAATGCTAGGCAAGCAAGATGGTTGGCATTCCTTGGCGATTTCGACTTTCAGATACGACACATAAACTGAAAGGAAAAAAAACTTGTAGATACTCTAAGTATGAATTCTCACGTTACATTAGGTATATCCATTAGTAGTGTGAGTATTGATTCCCTGGAGCAGGTGAAGAAGCCAATATAGTAAGATACTCAATACTTAGAAATTCAGAAAAATTCACAGCAAACAAGAGATTCAATATATGCTAAAAATTCTAAAAAATTACTCATTTACCGAAATCAGTCGTATATTCCTAATGTGAGCACATTGAAACAAACAATACTAGATAAGTATTATAGAAGACCTTACACCGGCCATCCCGGTTACAAGAAAATTATTTCCATGTTAAAGAAAAAATTGTTTTGGTCGGGTACGAAGAGGGATGTGGCCGAATATCTAGAAAAGTGCATAAAATGTCAACAAGTGAAGGTGGAGCATCAACATCCAACCAGATTATTGAACCCACTACCCATACCCAAATGGAAGTGGGAAACAATTTCAATGGACTTTATCACTAGATTACCAAGGAAAAAATGCCAACTTGATTCTATCATGGTGGTAGTAGATGTGTTGACTAAAACAACCCACTTTATACTGGTGCAGCCTACTTTTGAGACTGCCCAAATAACTAAAATTTTCATGAGAGACATCTTTCATCTACATGGAATACCCAAGGTAATAATGTCATACAAAGATGCAAAGTTTACCTCCAAGTTCTGGAAGGCATTATTTGGAGGTATGGGAACACAATTGAACTTTAGTACAACATATCACCTGTTATCACTCAGATTTTCCCAGAAGTTGTAAGAAGGGGGAAAGGGGTCGGAGGTAACCACAAACCAACTTTGGGGTACAAAATCTAGCCAATCTGTACCTAGAGAGGACTCTCTCTTTATGTTTTAGCTTTGTTTTATAAGGTTTTATGCTAGTTATGAAAGCTTTGGGATCTTGATTGGATTTGGTGGTGAAATTCAATAGCAGAGGGGTAGAACTGAATAGTTTAGGCCATTGGGCTAATGGAGTCAAAGAAGATGGCTCAACTGAATTTGGTTTCTCAACAACAGATGGTTTCACAGGGAAAGATAGCTAAACAGGGAGAAAATAGCGACTTGAAAAGATGGGATGTACTTAAAAGGAATGAAGGGCAATTAAGAATCCTTCAACGTGTTTTAAGAGAAAAGAACTTGACTGATCACCAATAAAGAGCAATTAAGAATTCTTTACTAAATGATCAAAATGAGTAAACTAGGAAACATGAGCAATTAAGAATTCACTGCTTATGCTAGTTTAGAAGAAAACATTTAGAATAAAAACGATTGAAGACATATTGCACTTAAGCACTTTCTAAATTATTCTTTTTCGTTTTAATATTTAGATATGAAACATAATTGATATAATAAACAAGAAAACAATACCACATGAGATATAAAATACTTATTTGTCTGGTGTTTGACACATGAATCCTGTGAAAATTCCTTTGTATCAATTCTTCATCCAGTCAGCCATGCAAAATTTGTCCAACAACACTTTATTCCAAAGTAATCATATTTACAGCAATGTCTAAGAATCCACCCTCAATACTCTAAATGAGGGAGTATTTATACAAAAGCTTTACAATAAAATATCTCATAAAAAGTAAGATATATTCTGGGATGACTAACTATATGTTACATGAAAATAGAGACAGATGGTCTCGTAGATAGAAAATAGAGGCAAACTGATGGTTTGTTGTCCCTATTCTTGGGAGTGTGTTGGAGTTAGGCCCTATGATTTGGAATCTTGTTGTCTTCTTCATAAATTAGTGCTGGCTATTCTGCTTTTTACTTTCTCACTGATATACTTTGACCTGCTCTGATGCTCTTTACCTATTTGATCTTTGTTTATCCTCTTTACCATCATTGACTGTAGTAAATAATCAAAATTTACTTTTTACCAAGGACAAATCACAAAATTTCTAGCATTTCTTCCCACCATTTTTGTTGTGGTATTCTGGTCCTTTGAAGTTTCCTGAGGATTTCTTCAGTCTTGGTGTACTTGAAAAAGGTAGGCTGAACTGAAAACAAATGCTTTAACTCATGTTCAACATAGAAGAAGTTTTACAAATTGTCATAGAGAACTCTACCCGTAGGCAGTGCCTTTGGTGCTAATGTGTTGGTTGATGAACTTGCCTGGTTATTTGCATATTGATCCAGTTTCTCAAAATAATCTGTGTGCATCATCAATTTATCATTTATAACTAAAGGACTGTGTAGCCCTTTGTTCTGCAAAATACCAAATTTCTCCATAAAAGCATTAATCTCCTCCTACATGTTTTGGCATCTTCTTTCCAAATTTTGTATCAGAGACCTTTTAGTTAATACATTTTTGACCTCCAAAATAGTCCATGCTCTGTCTTCAATACCCAGTTCCTCAAGCTGGTACTTATTCTTGCTATTCAAAAAATTTATGAGCTGGATGGCTTCCTCAGGCATCTTTCCTAATTCTACTTTTGTTCTCTGAATTTCTTCTAGGGCTGCCTTTACCAAATCAATCTGCTCAAAAATTATTTGTATTGACGGCCAAACATCATTTATTGACTGAGTGATATTGGTCCAAGAATCTTCTTAATTTCTACCAAAGGCTTGTCAAATGTGAGGTCTTTTTCTAATGATTTGACCTTTTGTTCTAATCCTTTAATTTCCCTCACCTTTTTAGCAAAATTTATCTTTGAAAGATCATATCTTTGCTTTAAGGTAACATATTTTCCTTTTACCTTTTGCAACTCTGAAACTTGGAGTTTCATCTCCTCCATTGATTTTATTAGTTCCTCTGTACTTAGACTTGAAATCCCTGCTAGTGTTGTTCCTATTGTTGTTGTCCCTACTATTGCTTTTGTTGTGACCACTGGAATGTTCGGTGCCAGAGTTGTTCCAAGGGTAGAAGGGACTGCAGTGGTAACCACTGATATTACATTGGGAGGCTGAGAGGTCGACTCTCCCTTCTTGTCCTTCAATGATTTTTCTAGTTCTTGTTCAGTCTCTTTCAGTTGTTCATTAAGTTTTAGGACTAAGTCCATCAGCTCTTCTTCAGACCTTTTCTGTATGACTTCAGTAGTCTGTGGATACCTTGAAAGAGGCAACTTTAGCTGCTTTCTTAAGGCAGCTATGTCTTCGTCTTTCTTTTTAATTAAGGCTTCTGCAGCCTTCACATCTTTCGGATTATGACCCAACCTAATTATCAATTCTTCTAAAGATTTTATTCTATTGTCTTTAGCCTGTGAGGAGACTTTTTCCAGCTGTAATTGGGCAGTTGTATTATTCAAATAATTTTCTAGTCTTTGGGCCATCATGGCCTTACCAGTCAATGTAGAATAGACCATCTCTCCTGTCTATTCGTGTAACTCAATTTGGTCCAAGGGATGAATGTCCTTTGCCATGACCTCAAAATTGGTTTTGAGGTAATCTGCTGCTAATTGAAGTTGTTGCACTTTAGGTTTGAAAAAACTCATTATCATTTTACCTTTTTGGATGTCATAGGCTGACATCAACCTGTTTTGATTAGTAGGAGCCATTCTCAAATACTAATTGTAGACCTGGATCCTCAATGGCTCCTTTCTGGCTTTTATTTCTTTAAACTTCTTTTTGATATCTGGATTATCTTTTTGTAGTGGCTTAAAAGATGATGCCTCTCCACTTTGTTGTCTCTCTAGCTCCTGTCTCTATGAGCTAGTAGATGTCTCACCTACTGAGAAAGTTTGATGACTATCTATACCTTCTTTTCTTTGATTATTAGTAGTCTCTTCAAAAAATTCCTTCTCTGAAAGAGGATTTAACCTATGCCTTTTAGCACCAAGCTATTCTAAGGGTCCACTGGCAGGGGTAGCTACTTCCCTGTCTCCCTTTTTGTTATTTTCCTCATTCAGAGGAGTCTGCAAGGTTGGGGGTTCTCCCACATTGACTTGAGTTGGAGGAGTGTGCATGTGGGCCTGTTCCTTAGAAGTTTTAGGTTGTTTAGACATTATTGACTGTTATGTAGCCTGAGTGCTTGTCTCTGTTTCTTTCCCTTTGGAAGTTCCTATAAGTGGTGTATCAGTCTGTTGTGAGTGCCTTTGAGAGTTCCCAGCTGTTGAGGCACTTATCCCTGATGCTGACTTCTGAAAAGTTTCAAACTGCACCTGTCCAAAAGAATCTAGGTCAAGAGTTTTTTCAGGATTTTTAATTACATTTTCTATGTTGACCTGCTCACTATCAGTTTCTACTAAGGTCCCTTCCCTCCATTCATCCATGTTGGAAAATTGTTCAATCTCTGGGATTCTATGGTGTATATATGGTGACAGTCTATTCTACATTCATCTATCACAAATAAAGCTATGAGGGTCATATGGAACCCAACCAAAACTTTTGTGTAATTTAAGGTGATCTTCTAAAATTCTTTCTGCTTCTCTCCATGCTTCCCTGGTGTTGCAGACGAAAGGGCCTAATTGATTCTTGATTCTGAGTTGTGCTTTCTTTTTGGCTTTATGAAAATGAACCAAGTCTAAATTTATCATTTGTCTGAAATATTCCAATGCAAACAGTCTCATTGGAACGTATTTTGGTAACTTGAAAGAGAAATGCTGACACCCATATATCCTGATTTCTGTATAATTCTGGTATAAATATTAGTCACCTATTATGTACTGCTTGGAGAGCTGAAGGGTCCTCTTAATGTCACCACTGATCCTGGGAGGGGAAATCCCTGTCAATAAGGTGGTTGCTAGAAGAACAAACTGATCAATGAACTCATTATAGGAGTAAGGGCTTTCAAAGGATTCATGGAAGATGGAAGTCCAAAAGATAACAGACCTTGGATTACCCTTGGTATCAAGTTTCATGATAGGGAAAGGGAAATTTTCTAACTGATAATAAAGCATGAGAGGATATATGAAGGTGGTATACTTGAAAACTCTTTCATTTTCCAGTCTCATGAACTAGTCATGAATTTTATCAGCAATAAAGGAGGCATAATCATATTTGACAGCAAGGAGTTGTCCAGGAGTAAATATTGACAACAACACTAGGGTTAACTCATCAACAAACTCACTAGTGTTGAATCCCATAACTAAAGATATCATATCAACTATGAGTCTTCCCATATCTGTGAAGAAATTTTTCATATAAGGAGGTGGGCCCTTAGACTGATGTTTTGGTAACATGAAAGTCTGACAGAGGTGATTAAGTTCTGATTGGGATAATTTAGTTGATTTCTCAAGTAAATCTCCAATGGAAATGGGAGTGAGAGCTTGACTGGGATGAAATTGTAACATCTCATTAATTGATTCGACAGTTATTAGGAAGAGGACTGTTTGACTGAGAGACATAACTGCTCTGCGGTTAGGGTCATAATTAGCATGGCATTGGTGAATTATATCAAGGAAAACATGGACTAAGGGGAGAAATTATATGGGAAGATTGGGTTCCCACAGTCCTAGGACATCAGAGCCATTCAGGTAGTTATCTCTACTTTGGCAAAAGAAATTGAGGTGATTTTTATCAGTGGCAAGGTCTTTTATTTGAAAGTCTCTATCTACCAAAGGCAAATAGTCTAAATTTCGATGAGGGGCATTAATGGGTGCGACATTTAAAGCGACCAGAGTTTCCATTTCTGGTTCTTGTGGATTCAGAAGGAAACTCTGGTTTTCTTTGTTAAATGGGAAACACAGAGGCTATGGGGGACTTAAATGATGAAAATAATGATTGAATTATTGTAAATTTGGTCCTTTTCGTCAATTTTCAATGGAAAACTAGTATTTGCAGGGTTTTTTTTGGGAATTTGCTAAATACCTCTTTTTTGGGGGATGAACGATGAAATGTTGTTATTGATGCGGCTGGAGGTTTTGGGCGGCATCGGCCGCAAAGTTTGGGAGCAGGTTGGCAACTTAACACTTGACTGGTGGACCTCGACGTTCTTTTACATGGGCGCACAAGTTTACCAAATAAAACAATGAAAATGATTTTGTTTTTGTTTTATTGGCAAAAGTCAAAGATTGGAGGGTTTTTGGTTTTAAATGGGTGACATTAATGACAAACGACATGACGTTTTGTCGTATTATGGGGAGGTGGTAAGCGGTTTCATATTGCACCGCTTATGGGGACAGGCGGTAATAGACCTCGAGCCAACGATTCCATAGAGCATTCGACGTGTTGCAGGGTACCGTTCAAGAAACCGCTTTGTTATCACACGCTAACGTGCGGTCACAAAGCGCCGCACGATATGCATAAAGGTCGTCAGATATTGAGGACCTATCAGATGGCTATTGGGGGATATGAAATGACGAGGTTATAATGGAGGGAGGCCTGATACATTTAAATATTAATTAATTATATCGGGGTTAACGGGATTGGACGGGGAGGTTGTTAATTAACCGTGAGGGTTAATTAATCCTTTATTAATGCGGTGGGGAATTAAGGGCTATTAATAAGTTATTGCTTAACTAATTAACCCTGATTAAGGATGTATTATGGTTATAGCTAACCAAAGGGCGGGATATGTAATATTTCGAGGATTTATATAATTTTTAATAATACAGGAGAGGGTAAAGTTTTACAAGGGATTTATATAATAATATGTTAATAGTTAATACGATAATGAACGAAAAGTGCTAAGTATAAAAAAATTTGTTGTGTGTATTTAACTTAGGCTTAAAGTGAAAAAGGGTTTTTTATGCAAATTTTTGTAATTTTCCTAAGTAAAATAGGATTTTACGTAGGAAAAGACTTATGAAAAGGAATGAATGATTTATGAATTTTTTAAGTACTTAGGCTTTATAAATTATTGGGCCGAGGGTCCGATCCCTCTAGAAGTCAGAGAAATGCTCTAAGCCCCTTTAATTTAGCAAATACCTTAGTGTTTTGGGGAAATTAGTAAAAATTAGAGAAAATGAGTAGGGGAGTTAATTATTCTGACTTTGCTTTGCTTGAAATGTTTTCAATATAATGTATGCCTTGGCCTTGTGATGAAAGTAAGAGATTAACACATTTAGAGTCATCATTCATCATATATGACTCTACAACCGACATCTACCTACCCTACCTACTTTAACCTAACATTTTCACTTCTTTATTAGGGTGCACTTAGACTGGCAAACCCTTATCAAAATTTCTTTTCTTTTACATGGTAATGCCTATCTAAGTCTACACTTATTACATCCAAGAGCTCAGAATAAACTATTGAGCTCCTTTTATTCACTTTACCTATCTACTTATTTGCCAAGATTACACTGTTTGGTCAGATCTTTATTCTCTACTTCTACAACATGAAATTGAAATATGAACTAGCCAAGTTTAAACTATTTGACTATTCATGAATTGTGGCATAAGTGACAAACTGCACACAATTGTTATTACACAAGAGTAAAAATTAGTGGCATTTAGACTTGCACACTTTCCTGGTCTTCCTTTTGTTGGGGTTCATTTTCTTTCATTTTTTGACCATCTTTATTCTTTTTACCCTTTGATTTTCCTTTTAGGGTATACCCTCTTTACATTTTTTTTTAATTTTTTATTTTTTTGAAAATATGGAAAACCTTTGCAACAAGAAAAGGTATGAACATATTACATAACTCATCAAGTCAATCATGACATATGACACCTATTGGTATAGGGGCCTAACAGTGGCTCCACTAGGGGATGGCTTTCCCTTGTGGAAAGTTGAGAACAGTTGATCATATGGCCTCTGAATGACTTTGAGTGTGCTCTGCAATCTTCTTTTTCCTACTGCTTTATTATATGTATGACAGTGATACCTCTGAGGCTTAGGGCCTTCTCTTTGGGCTTCAACTCCAAAAGTTATTGTTCAATCAAAATTGTGACATTACAAAGGATATAGTATGTACATGTTAATCATCATGACAAATCCTAATCAGTAGAATCAAAGTAATTTTTTAACATTAGACTATTAACTGGTCCTTCTTCTGCTTCTGTGCCATCCAAGTTTTTAAGAAAATATGTATTGTTTCCTTGTAGAGCATGGATAATGTATGGTCATTTCCATAAGAAGTCAAACTTCCCATGTTTCCCCTTATCTTCTCTTCTAGTCCCATCTTAGCACTTTATCTCCAGGGTGGAAATATTCTGCCTTGGTTCTTCTGTCAAAAAAATTCTTGAGCTTTTCCCGCCATATTTGGGATCTTTGATACACATCCTCACTGGTTCGCTGTAAATTGATGGTCTGATTTATCCTTCTCTGAATATCATTAGGTTCCACTTGAGCTTCTTGGAGTAGTTTCATAACAAGAACTTCTAATGATGAAGGAAACACAGTCTCCATACCATAAACTAACTCATAGGGACTGGTGCTAATGGATTTTTTGGTTGTAAGCCTATTTTCCCATAGTGCATTTATTAGTTTCTTATGCCAAGTCCTTTTATTTTCTTCCAACAGTTTTTTAATGATATTAATGAGGCTCTTGTTGGAAGATTTAGCTAAAACATTCCCTTGTGGATAATAGGCTGTGGAATGACCTAAGGTGATGTGGTATTTGTTACAGAAACTGATCATCCTCTTTGATTTGAAAGTTGCAGTATTATTAGTTATGATTTTATTAGGGCTGCCAAATTTGGACAATATATTGGTTTCTAATAAACCTATGATTACTGTGTCATTGGCCTGCCTAGAGGGGATGGCCTCTATCCATTTGGTAAAATAGTCAGTGGTAGTGAGAATCCATTTGTGTTGGCCTGAAGAAGGTGGATGGATTTCTCCAATGAAGTTGAGGCCCCATTGTTGGAAAGGTTTTTCAGTGGAAATTGGTTTTAGGGGTAAAGGTAACAATTTTCTCTTTCCCTCAAAAATTTGACATTTATGGCAAGAGGTGACAAATTTCTTCACATCAATGAACAAGGTTGGCCAATAGAATCCAGCCCTTAGGATTTTGTCTATACTTGATTTCCAGTAAAGGTGTCACCACAGTCTCCTGCATGAAATTCTTGGAGTGCCTTGTCAGCTTCATCTTTTAGCGAACACTTTAATAAGATTCCTTCATGATTTTTCCAAAAAAGAGCATTATCTAAAATACAAAACTTGAAAGATTTCATCTTTAAAAACCTATTTTTTGTTTTCGATAACCTTGGAGGAGCCTGCAAGTTTTGTAACACATAAATTATATCAGCATACCAAGGTGAGTCTAAAAAAGCCTGGCTGATTTGTGGAGTCGCCATCTCATGTTCGTCATCCAGTTCATTTATGTCCAGGGCTTGACAATTGGTTTCTACCATGAGTTTGGCCAGTCCTTGTCCTTTTATCAGTTTTGTAGGTTTCATTTCAATATCACATTCTAAGATGGTAGCAATCCATTTGCCCCTTTTGCCCTCAATTCCATCTTGAGTCAGGATGTCCTTGACAACTGCATTTGGTACATAGACTATCACATGAGAATATAATATGTAAACTCTGAAGTCTTCAATTGCTTTAACAAGTGAAAAAGCTTGCTTCTCCATTATTTTTTATTTCCATGATGCATCTTTGAGTGCTTTACTAAAAAGGCTATAGGTTTTTCACATCCTTGGTCGTCCTTTTGTAATAAAACAGTTGCTATAGTGTGCTCTGAGGCAAAAGAAAAAATAATGAAGTCTCTATCAAATTGGGGACTTGTAAGGACCAGTGTTCTGGTTAAAGCCATTTTAATTTCTTCAAATGCTTGTTTGGCTTCAACTATACATTTAATTCTCCAATTCTTTTTTAACATGTCATTAAGTAATCTAATTATTTCAGCTAAGTTAGATATGAATCTTCTCAAAAAATTTATCTTTCCTAAGAAAGCTTGAAGTTCTTTGATATTTCTTGGATGAGGTATCTGTAAAATTGCTTCTATTCTGGCAGGGTCAATTCAAATGCCATCCTTTGAAATGATATGACCTAAGAGTTTACCTTCTTCCAGGCCAAACAAGGATTTCTTTGGATTTAAAGAAATGCCATATTTTCTGCATTTTAAGAATACTTGTCTGAGATGGTCCAAATGTTGTTGATCTGATTTAGAAAAAATAGTTAGGTCATCCAAATATATAACAAGAAAATCATGAATCTCTTTAGCAAATGCAATGTCCATTGCCCTTTGGAAAGTTGCCCCTGCATTCTTAAGCCCAAATGGCATCTTAATATATATAAATGTGCCCCATGGTGTAGTAAAAGCAGTTTTTTCCTGGTCATCAGGAGAACCAGAATTTGGTTATATCCTAAAAATCCATCTAACAAAGAAATTCTAGAAGAACCTACTACCCTTTGCAAAATATGATCCATCCTGGGTAAAGGGTAATTATCTTTTAAAGAAACCTTATTCACATTTCTCAGGTCCACACATAATATTATTTCCCCAGTTTTCTTCCTAGTAGGTACTAAGTTAGATACCCACTCTGAAAATCTTATAGGTGCAATTATCCCTGCATCATACATATGTTTAATTTCTTTTTCAATCAATGGTAACAGCACAGAGTTAATTCTTCTGAGTTTGTGTTTGAATGGTTTTTGGTTTTCTTTTAAAGGTATTGTATGTTGAATTATGGAGGTGTCATATGATTTCAAATCCTCATAACTCCAAGCAAAAACATCCTGGAATTCTCTCATGAGTTCAATATATTTTATCTTCTAATCAGGAGGTAAGGACTTTGATAATTTTATCAATTTTGGGTTTTCATCTGTCCCTAAGTTATATTCCTCAATGTCTATTTTTAGTGGTTTCATCTTTGGTTTCTTTGGAATGTCATTCGAATCAAAGATGTCTTCTAGAGGAGTTAAATATTTAGGCAGATGATTGTCCTTTAAGTCAATAATCTATGTTTCTTCTTCAACTATCTCATCCAGGTGTATTTATTTAAGATCTTGCACTTCTTTTTTAGTAAATTTTGTGGGGTGTAACATTTGAATTGAACTTTCTTCTGAAATGTTTATTTCTACCTTATCTATCTTATTAGAGTCATTGAGTGTATCTACATATATGTAAGTGTTAGAAAACTCTTCATCTAAGGTTAAAAAGTTATTAATCTGCTCATCACTCTCAAAAACTTGCCAGTTCTTCAAATTGTCAGGGATGGTTGGCCTATGCCTAATTTCAGCAGTAAACTGATGATTAGGTTCGAAAGTAATTTGCAAGTGCTGGCAAACATGGCGAGACTGTGAGCATGTAAGTTATGTTTTCTATGTACTACAACAAGCTTAGTTTCCAGAAAAGTATTAAGAATCTCTATGATTGTTCCCCTATAGTATCCTAATCTAGGATCCCTATTCAAGTACTTCCCTTTGATGAACACTTCAATTTGAAGTATATTTAAGGGCCATAATTGTCACATTGATCTGAAATAATTTTGCATCAATGAATACAATGATGGATCAAGATCATGAGACCTAAAATGATTGTTCATTGTATGATTTGTTCAAGGAAAGACCGGATCTAAGTACTGACGCATGTTTTTATCTTTGATTATTATGATCTAGGTCTTTCTGAAGTTTTGAAGAGTTGCACAATTTTAGGTCAAATTTTGCAGATCTATATGCTAGTTGGTTTCAGGAAAAGTGTGTATACATGTTAGTTCACTTCTAAAACGTCATGTATATAAAGTAAGGAGTTTTTATTCATAGATGACTAATCAATCTGATCAATGTTGTTGTTTCTCTGTTATCTGTCAATCATGTCCTCATGTTGATTTGGGTTGAGTAATAATGTATGAAGTAGATCTGATTGAATGATGAAGTTGAATTTGGGTATTAATTCATTGATGAATGTTAAGATTACTTGTTGATTGTGATTGAAGATTAGAGACATTTTTGTGATTGGTTTAGAGTGTTGCAGTAGATCTTAGTGTGATTCTGTGGTCTTTTCAGAAATTACAATGGTCAAATTTTCAGTTTTTAGTATATTAAGATCTATACGTGTGTTTCTCTCTAGAAAAGTGCGTATGCACACAATTTGCCTTAAGAGTAGCGTATACATTTTGGAAAATGAATGATCAAGGTTGCAGTTGATTCTATGTGTTGATGCAGCATTCTAAGTTCAGTTCTATGTACTGGTTACAATGATCTGGTTGTTCCACTTGATTGGTTAAGTATTGATTATGCATCAGTTTTTTGGGGTTAAGTGGTTGGTTGATTATGTGTATTAGATATTAATGATTTTTTTACAGTGATGTTTGAGCATAAGTGTTGATATTGGATCCAGTCTTAAAATTTGATGAAATGTGGTCCATGGATGTTATTGAGGGTTGGAGCCCTCATTGAGAAGGTCAAAGATTTCTGTCAGTCGTAGCTGGTGATCATATCAGGGGGTTGGAGCTCCCTTCCAGTAAGAGTTGGAGAATGAGTGAAATTTGTAGCCTTCAACAGGTGGGTGTCCGTGCATTGGTATGAGTTTTTGCTAGTACAAGAATGTAAGCGGTTTTTGGTATTAATAAGTTTTGAATACCGAGATGACAACAACAGTGGTTTTCTCCCACATTGGGCTTCCACCTTAAATCCTGGTGTTCATGTGTGTTTACTTATGTGTGATACTTTATTCTATTCTTACTGAACCTATTTACTTCTTATCAAATGCTTGATAAATCTCTTACATTCTGGTTCAAATTTTAACAGATAAAGAATTAGTTGTTTTACAAATTTGACTGGGAATACGCTAGTTTATTTTACAATAGTCATGTAAATATGCTAGTTGCATTCAATCAAGTTGCGTATACATTTCAGAAAAGGAAAATTATTATTGTGAGTTTTTAAAATATTGATTCAACGCCCCCCCCCCCCCCCCCCCTCTCAATATTTTTCCCAACATGTATTTCATTTTAGCTTAGAATGCTTATTAGTTTTCTGCATTTCATTAGAACATAACCCCTCAAAAATATTGTGATTGCAACCTCTATCTCATCTCTCTCTTGGGAGAATGAATGGAAGAATCTAAAATCATAGCCCAAAAATGTTATATCTATGATTTCTTGGAAGAAGGTCTATATTAGTCATCCTAGTTTGCATATGTTTACTATAGCTTAGGAGTTGATTTATTGACTAGATAAGAGTTTTTGGCATAGATTATATTTTATTTAAATTCAACTCATATTTTCCACCATTAGTTATTTTATTTTGTCAATGGTAAAAGAGTATGTGCATGTGATGTTGCAGGGAAGTTTGGATCTACAGGCAAGGGGCGTTTCACCATATCGATCGAGGACTTCTTCACCCTCTTTTATGAATCCAAAATTTTGTTCTTAATCTCATTCCCTTATGTCGTCGTGAGAATCCCTCCTAGTTCAAAACAGACCTTCCGAAGGTGTTGATGCTAGCTAGGGGTGTTGGACACCTTTCATCCATCTACTAAAACCTCCATCCACCTTACCATCCCTTGATCTCATCATTCCTACCTCCTAAACCTTCTTGGCACCCTTTTTATATCATTACAGACTTTTTTGTAGCAATATAGGGCACATGTATCAGCTTCCTATATCATACATGTAGTAGCATGGTTAACCGTCTATTTTGACTTGTGACATAAGTTTGACTTAGTTTAGGATTAGGTTGACCCCCAATTGTGACTCCATGATCAAAGGCAATACCTAGGCCATTCCAACCATCCTTTTCCTTCACTACAAGATAGAATAACATTAGTTTTGTTATCGTAGATTTAGCACAAATAGAACATTGATTTATATGAAAGTCTGAGCTAGATAGATGATGCATTAAATCTTGAGTTATGATTTGGTAGGGTAGTTTCCTATCTAGAAGTAGATTTGGTAGCTATATGGTTAATTGCAAGATAGTGTAGTTCCCTTTCTACAAGTGGTGTAGCTCTTGGTTTTTTCACATATTAATTCAGTGGCATTTACAAGTTAATAGTATCTACAAGTTGAGTTTTAAAAACAATTTTCCTTTTTGTCATTAGATCTATCTTATGAATTGCACCTTTAGTAATTAATTTCCTTGTAATTCAGTCGAAATAATGGTCTTGGAGCACTATTAATCAAATGTCCTAGTTGAGGGTGGCATGAGTAGAATCCCATCAACTATGTATATAAAACTATCACCTTGAAGTCTGCATGAACCCTGGGTTGATAAATAGAGTTGAGAATCCCTTGGAAGTTTCAACACTCTTGGTGCAATACCAGGGCTCACCACATATTATAGATCGTTGATTTTTTTACCAGGACCTTCTAGCCTTTCCTTGTTCAATTGTAACCATAGTCTATCTCCACCTTAAACAAATTTTGTCTCTTGTGTTAATCATGCCTAGCCTTACACTTGTATATGGATCTTCCTTACTTTCTTTATAATTTTTCCACTTAAGGAATTCCCTATAATATCCTCCCTCACTCATACGTGACATCCATATGCAATATTCAAAGGTGGAGGTGGTAAATATCCAAAACAAGTTTCAAATGGAGACTTGCAAGTAAAAGTGTGGAATGCTATATTATAAGAGTGTTGTACATATACCAAATTTTCATCCCAAGTATTCAAATAATTCTAACTATAACCCTCAAAAGATACTCCAAATTCCTACTGACCACTTTTGTTTCCCTATTTCTTTATGGATGAAATGAAGTATACCTCTTCAACTTCGTGTCCATATTCTTCCCCAGTGTAGTCCAAAATGCACTGTGAAAACTTGTATCCTTGTCTAAAATTATGCTCCTTGTTACACAAAAGTACACCCAAACCTATCCAAAGAACAATTTTGTTATTTCTTTCCCACTGTTGGTATTTTTACGAGGCATTAGAACACACATCTTATTGAACTTGTTAACTACCACAAACAAATAGTCATGTGTTTTCCTGGTTGATGGTAAACCTCCCATAAAATCCATGAAAATTATTTCCCAAGGATGAGTGGGTACTTATAATGGATGTTATAAATACTATTTCATGTTACCATGGTTTTTGTACAAAAAATCATGCATCCCCTTATGAACCTTATAGCTACCACTTCTTTCATATTGGGCCAATACACATACCTCTACAAGTTGGAACTATCTTCCCTACAAAAAAATGCCCTATAACCTCAAATCTATGAGCTTATTTGATTAGAATAGTTTCTAAGATTTAGGAATACATAACTTATCTAACCTATAGATTAACCCATCCTAGAGATGGTAGTTAATTGTATTGTCACCATTGTGCACATGAACCTAGAATTGCAACTATTGAAACACCTCCTTTAAGTCCTCTTCCTTTATGAATGGATCTTTATATGAATCATGGGTGAAAGGCTCAATATGCATAAGAGTTCCCAAAGATGTGATCATTGATGTGGTTGGCATTCAAAGCATGCCAACCAATTTTCTTATGCTTCCCTTCTTGTACTTGATCACTAAATGAAATTTTTGTAGAAATCCCATCTGCTTGTAATTCCTACTCTAATGTAGCTTAATTTTTGCCTACAAGTACTATAGTGGCTAGTGATTTGAGTGGATTACTATCTTCTTTCCCATAATATAGTGTTTCCACTTCTACAAAACTTACACTATGACATAGAGCTCCTTATTGTAGGTAGGGTATCTAAGAACTACCGCATTAAATACTTCAAAATGGTAGCATATGGGGCTTCCTCCCTACATTAAGATTGCTCCCATAGCATACCCACTCACATCTATCTCCACTTTTAAGGGATGTTGCAAGTTCGATAATGCCATAACTAGATCTTTTCTTATCTTCTTATTCAACTCCTGAAAGGCCCTTTGTTAATCATTTCCCCACTGTAAACTCTTTCCAACCATTATTATATTGTAGAGTGGTGTTACTATTGCTAAAATACGAGGCTATGAATTCCTATTTGTATTGTTATTCCACAATGAAAATATTCACCTTAGAAACATTAGTAGTCATCAACCACTTCATGATGGCCTCCATATTGGTAGGATTTATGTTTATCTCTTCCTCATCAATCACATATCCCAGATACACCAAATATTGTTGTGTAAACTCACACTTCTTGAGATTTTCTAGTAGCGAGTGCTTCTTTAATGTCTCTAACGCCTGCATCAAATGTGACATGTGCTCCTCCCATGTAGTATTGTAGACTAGTATATCATCCTAATAAAAAATAACAAATGAATATATAAACTCCTTCATTCTTCATTTCAAATCATTGCTCATGTATTGAACTTTTTGTTGGCATTCAACAAGAGAAATTCCCATCTTCGTTGAAAGAATTTTTAATTTATTCAATCCATTTTCACTCCAAGTCCTCAATTTTGTGGTGACATAAGAGGAGCAAAACATCGAATAAAAAAGAGTCCACTCCTGTACATCATGAGGCAAGGTTCATCTTCATAAGAAATTGTAAGCACAACAGGAACTCTAAACTTGGTGCCATCCTTAAGTGTTATTGATGTGATCATTTCTAAATTCCCTACACTATTTACATGTTTCTCAAGTTCCATCACCCTGTATTGGTACCTCTCATTATTTAACCTCTTGTGAACAAACTGATCAATCAAGGATACAAATGCTAACCAACACAATTCATTGGTATTTTTTTCCAGAGCATGGGATGTATCAAACAACAAGCACTCATAAGGCATTCCATGATATGCCCCTAATCTATAATACCCTACCATCAACTTTTGTATAGCTTTTATTGGATACATGTCATTATCTTCATCATCCAACAATATCTCCTCTCTTCTCTAGGCTTCTTCATCATCACTATTGTTATCACTATCATCACTATCAGACTCTATCATTATATCGTCATCACTATCTAAATCCATTACATTTTTCAATTCAATAACATCAAAACAATAAACTATGTCAACCTGATTTTGATCTTCACGAGTGTAGAGCACACAAACTTGATAATTTCAAGAACTCAAATTGTGCAGGGGAATCAAGCGATGGTTGTCTACAAAAAAAAAATATACCTTAGGACCCAAATTTAACAACCTCCTCAAATCCTTAGATCATCCCCAATTGATCAACAACACAGTCAAGGCTCGACCATCTAATTGGAGATTATTACCCGCAACTCCATCCATATCACCAAAGTCAGACACTAGATAACATGAATACCTTAGGGAATCAGAAGTTAGAATGTGAGTGGTTATCTTAAGTGCACAAAGAGAGTTAGTGTCAGTCGTTGATGGAAAAATTAATATACGAGGAGAGTAGGAAGCATTTGCAGCATTCCTCATGCAAATGTCAAAACTCACTACATTATACTCTATCACCATGATGGTTGTATTTGATTTTCTAGCATCCACTAGTGTCAAAATAATTGTACCCTCAATTCCTTATCCAGAGTTATGATAACCTAAATGAAATCACCCTTGATATTGCTTCTAAACATACCTTCCAAAAGTATTTTTTTATGAATAGTGCCCCAACAAACCGTAATGAAAATTGCAAAGCCTACTACGGTGTATAATCATTTTAAACGATCTGTGCAAATCTGCAAAGTAGATATAAGCCCTTCATAAAAATTAATCTCTGCCATGATATTTAGCCTTCAGTTCACTAAAACCCCGGCGAGAAATCCTAAACTCACATCTCATAGAAATCCTAAATGCATTCTTGAGGAATCATCACCTCCTTAGTGCCCAAGCCCTTGACAATCCCACAATTCATAGCTCTAGAATTTTTCTCATTCCAAGGATTTCCTTCAAACCAAATGAGAGCATAAATCTAAAAATTACTTACAATCCAAGTTCAGGGACGCACAGAAAATCTTACCTACATCTGAGAAATTAGAGAAACAAAGTCTTCATAGTGGATTCGAGACCATTTCTCCATATCGAGACTCGGGAGCACTAAACATGGGCTGTTAAGTGGGTCCAAAGATTCAAACTTTGTATTTTTGTGGAGAAGCGATCATGGATGAATGTATTGTGCTGAAGGCATTGAAGAGGATAATTGAATTTAAGTGTATTTCATTGAGAAATGAAATATGAATTTTGAAAAAATGGAAGGTACAAATGGTAAGGAATGGAGAGAAAGAAATAACCAGCCTATTGTAGAGGCTTTAATGCTTGCCTACACCATACACCTACATCCCTCTCCATCCTATGACAACCTTCTAACATCAATTACACAACATATATGAAAGGTGCCACTATTAAAAACATGCCAAACAAAGTCTATTTTCGACAAAAATTGAAACATGACCTCTTGATGGAGGTTACTTCATCATGGATTTTTCAATCTGGAAATCTAGATGTATTAAGGGAGTCACTTAATTCTTAGAAAACGAGTTTTGTTTTAGAAAATATCATCATATGGAACTCACCACCATATTACTGCAATTTCGCTTTGTTTCCTAAATTTAAAAAAAATCATGTGCTTAGATATAAGATATAGTTTTAAAGCTTCTTATTGATTGTAAGGCATCAAAAACATACTAAGTTTCTTTAATTATTCTCTCTTGCAAGGTTCCACACCTCCACAAGCAATTTATATGCTTTTTCGTTAAAACAAACAAGCTAAAAATGATGCCTCCTAGGGTTTTCCCCCTCATAACATATCAATATTGTTGTGAGGCTATTATAGATTCACACATTTCTCTTACAAGCATGGAGTATATTACATATGCAAATTTCTAGACAAATCATCAAACTGAGCATATCATGAAGTCATCAAATGTGTATCTAACATCGAAACAAAAAGAGTCATAAATTCATTTTTCACCCCGAGGCCTAGTGTTGGAACTTAGTCTCTGATACCACTTGTAACTACCCTTATTATTATTATTATTATTATTATATTTGGGTGTATTAAATGACTTAATCCCCTCCTTTGGGTAAGCCTCCTTCTACACCTAGGGTGCCCATCTAGTATCACCATTCCTTGAGGGACTAGGTAAGTTACCCATTCCAAGTCTGTGGCCACTGAGATAATGGGTCAGTTTCATGGTACTGAAAAACTATGTTGACATGAGGAGGTTTCTTTTTATATGAGAAGGTTCTATTCATTATAAATTAAACTTGTTTTATAAGATTTCATCAAGATTTCCCCCCATTTTGTGGTGATGGCTTTATTTTCTAAGAGTAGAATCCTTTTTGTGGCAGCTTGGATTTAGAAGCTTGATTAGGTTGGTAGTGCAGTTAGTTTGTTTGTAATGAATAGTTTATAACATTCATATTGTGGGCATAAGTAATGATCAACCCACTTCCCTTATCAAGAGAGAATATACTTTAGATATTACTTTAAACATGTTACTTATATGATCTTTGAATTGATGCAGACCTCGTTAGCCAATTTCCTTACCTATTCAAGGGATCTTGTTCTTATGAATTGAATACACAATGTTAGTGCACTATATTGTGGACTTCACAATATTTTAGTGGACTTTAGACCATTGAATGTAATATCTAACATGTTTTCTAGTGTTTAAACACCCAATCATCTCCTTTGGGCTCCAATGCACCCCGTGCAAATGCCTTCCATCATAATAATTTGTTGGGCTAATTCTACCTTTAGCTGTATCAACATCTAGAATTTCATACACCCAAAGTTTGTATACAACTCATACATATATCATATTTAGTTCATTAACAAGGTCTAAAATTCATATAACCAAGCAAGAATTGTGATGTATATTTCAGATTCAGTAATTATGATACTATAGTTGTAATAAGGTCTAAGATTCACATACCCAAATAAGAGTTGCAGGAAGATCATGTGTATTTCATATTCACTCATTATCATTGTGCAAACATAATTCATGCCATGGATAGAGAAATATGAGCATTTAGTTGTAACTCAGGGCATATGTAAGTATAAATTAACTGGATGCAAGGATCGGTGGTGCAATACATGTACAATATTGGTTTTCTACCCAACTAAGCATCTCATAGGTCTATTCTACACATACAATGCACAATATAAATCTAAAGCATATAAATGGATACTAATAAGGTTCCATAGCATGGTTGAAAAGATAATAATACATATAGAAACACGATGTTATATTAGAGCATCCTGCCCAATATTAATCCCCTATGACATCATACCCAACCAGGTTTAAACATTGTGTCCTATCTAGGGTTAAAATAACTATCATGACCAAGTCATGCAATGAAAACATATGGAGTTTTATACTATTAGTATACAGAAGTATTATGTGACAAAACAAATCACCCCAAATATTATAGAGGAATAACATATGCTATAATTTAGATCATCATACCAAGGATATGACTATGGAATTTGATGCTACAAGAATTGTGCATTGTCTCTATTATCTGTGTAAGAAGGTTAGGTATAGTTACTATTCACCCCTAACTCAGAACTAGATTCTTTATTCAATTGTAGACCCACAATCCTTAGTGACATAATGACAATTGCACAAGGTGAGGCTTGGTAATAAACATTTAACAACAAGACATACACAAAAAACCTCTAGGAACAACTTTATGATAAGCCACAAACACATCATATGGCAATGTAGATTATATAGGGAAATGTCAGGAATTGGGCTATAACTGACCACAATTATTAGTATATGTTAATTTTTGCATAAAACAAGTAGTGTCACTTTAGATTGCTTTGGAAGCAATAAATTGTGTTTGAAGTAACCAGGGAAGCTTCACCCTGATATTATGAGGACTTTCAAAGTGTCGGGAACTTGGAGGCCCAGTCTTGAGGAGGTTTTCCTGATATTTGTTTAAGGCATGCACGTTATCCAATTAGTGCCTAACATACAACATGTGTAACATACCACATTTGGTTTGGTCATGCGTTACTAATGGAAAAGAGTGCATATATAGTAATGCAATTTTGTGTCATGGTACAATTAGGTATGTTAGGAACAATACAGAAGCATTTAGGGTAATCCAATCAAAAAAAGACTCTCCAAGGTGTGACTTGGACTAAGAATTTGGATTAGGTTCAATATTTTCCTCCCAATGATTGATAAATTATTAATAATGCAGTTTCTATCACCTAGCATGTTAATCTTATCCCATTGTCCAAACCTCAAGGGATTCCAAAGATCTAATTTGACTTCCACTCTTCTGGAAAAACGTACTCCATTGTAGGTTGGTCTAGGGACTCTAGAGGCAAGCCATATATACACACCAGCTAATGAGGGGCTCTAGTGGTGAGAACTTCCACCCTAACTTAGTTCAAGGACTCCAGAGGCAAGCCAACTCCACCCATTAGATAGTGAGGGGATCGAGAGGTGAGAAAATCCACCCTCACTCAGTTCAGGGACTCTAGAGGCTTTCCTCCACCCTGTGTTTGTTGCTTCAGTAGCTCCACCCAGTGTAGGGAATCTAGATTCTAATGTAGTTTAAGTACCTATCAAAGGGGGTATTCTAGGGTAGCCATGGGTCTGCAACCTCCACCCACTAGCCAATAAGGGATTCCAATGGCCAAAAGCCTCCACCCACTTTCATAAAAATGATCAACAACCACTTTCTAATGTCCTTGATATTAAGTAATGCTCTTACAATGATGCATCCACATCTATTATGATCAAAGACCAAATATTCCTTAGGTTTTAAGTCTCATCCCTGGTTTGAATTCGCTTGCAACTTTCACAAATGTTTCCATATTACTGTTAAAGTCTCAAGAATTTTATATGTTTGTAATAAGTCCATATATTACACAAGTTAAGATGTTTTTAAACCACACAAAGCATTGTATAAATTAGGGAATAAACAATGCAAATGGTTTTAATAAATCTAGGAATTAACAAGTTCAGATGTTTTAACTCAACCAACTATTATTTCAATGAAATCATTATCTTATTTGTAATAATAATTGATCATTCCAAAATAATCATGCAAAACATCTAAGAGAAAAAAAAAACCACACCCTTTATACTATGTTAATGGAAACAAGAAAACATTTCAATAAGAGGGAAGAGGAATAGCACGATGGATCTAGACAACCACAGCCTAAGAATCGTGGGCATACTGCAGTTGCAGTAAGAATGGAGTCGACATCTAGAATACAAACCATCACTGAAACTATTGGGTGGAAGGGTGAGATGAGCGCACAATCCAGTGGCATGTACGTTTAACCCTTTGTTGTAAACTACACATTCCATTGCATGCCTTTTGTTATAGTGTGTTTTATCCTTTCTTGCTAACCCCTCCCCTTCTTCTCCACCGCCGCCTACCTCTATCCATGCACGTGTTTTCTTTTGGCTCTTCCCTGTTATGTCCTCCCCTTGTTCTTTGTATCTCCCTAGCTCAACTTCCTCCCTTTTTTCTATTTCCCGAGTGCTAGATCTAGTAGTTAAAGTTCGGCATCTCTAGATCAACAAAGATGTGGAACTTGTCTCTCCTGACCCAAACATGGGTGATTAACCTTGTAGGCCAATCAGGGTTGTCCCATTTGTCCTTCTTCCTCGCTCACTTCTCACCATTTGTCATATTTTTAGAGTTGGTTCTAGAACCACCAAAATGTGAGAGAAAAACCTTCTCTGCCATGTGCCAAATTTCCTATAATATCTGGGCATGCCCTTCATTCATGACCTCCTTCACTCGTGCTCCTCAAATATTGTTGGAATGAATTCTTTTTTAACGCAGTCCTTGGAATCATACCCTAAGGTAACACCTCAATCTGAATAAAAGGTTAATTTAATCCACCATTGGAGTGATTAGGAAAGTGTCAACAAAAAGGTCCATGATTTTCGCAAGGCATTCACTAGCCGTCCACTAATATGAGAGAAATGATCTTCTGCTATTTTTTAAAAAGGTGGGTCCAGTTCTAGGGTTATATTCCATCTCATAAACCTATTGAACTGCCTCATACCTTGTAAACAAATTTTAAAACACATAATTCATTATTCACATATCTTTAACCACGCTTCTATAAATATTTTGAGCTATAATGTGTTCTCATTTGAGACGAATCATAATGACAGATGAAAGATTTGTCTACTTACTTAATGTGCACAACATTAAATAATATTATATCTAGTATTCTTAATATGTATACAAGGATGACTAAGGAATATTTTCAATAATCATACAAGTGTAGGCATAAGAATATTTATTATTTTCCATATATAGATGTATGATAACTTTTGAAGATCACATATAGTCAAATATAGTTTTCTAGAGCCATTTAGGTTCTCTAAGCTATGTGCTCTTAAAAATTCATCCTTTTCAGCATTTGGTTAAATTCAAGTGCAACCAAACCATTTAAAAACCAAAAAGATAAGGTTTCTAGGTAAATCAATGGAAAAATTCAAATTCAAGCCCTAAAGTTCAATCTCAAGGTAACAAAAATCTGGGAATAAAAACTCTAACAATTACATCCTCCTTCAGTTGAGAGATTATGACAACAATAAAATAATGGGTACCATTGTACCTATTTTGGTTCAACATCAAACTCAGTAGCTAACTAGATCAATTGTTGTGCTTATTTGTCTAATTTTGATTCTCAATCGTATCAATAGTTTAGAACACAACATTATCTTGTCATTACAATATATAAGATTTTGATTTTCAAAATAGCAATGTAGTGACTTGGAAAACTCTTATTTTTGTTTTCTCTGGCAATGGTAGAGACCACGGTTGAATATGGAGCTCTACAAAGGAAAACAAGGTAGGAAGCAAACAATGGTGGCGATTATCAATATTTTCAAGATAACGAGTGAGGTACCTAAGGGAAAGTCTCTCACACCCATGTAGGCCCACCACTGGGCTTAGGTTGGAGTATGGAGTTTATCTAGTTCCACTGGTTCAATGAATAGCTTGACACTAAGAGAGTAAGAAACCCTTAAATTGTATGGAGGTGTACAAACTGAGTCCTCTGATTTGAATATATAATATCATTAAAACATTACTTCCAACTGCATATTATTAATCTATTACCATGTGTGTATTGAGACATCGAGTAGAAGTGGTAGGATTATTGTTAACAATGGCATTGAATGGCATATTGATTGATTAGTATATTGTCTGTGCAAGTAGTTGAAGTTGTGACTATTTTCAACACTTAATTCTTTGTATTTTTAACTTTGTTGTGGGGATTTTTCCCATAGTACTAGATGAAGAGTAGTGCCAAAATAAGGTAGATGATTTTATGACTTGTTAATGATGCTTGCCTATAAATTTGGCTCATGTCTTGTTAATCTTCCAACGCAGTGCATTCTCTATTGATAAATTTGTTTAGCTCCAAGAGTTTTTAAGTTTTGGAGTAGGTTGTAAGCTTCAAAGTTCAGTTTGAGATCTATTATTGATATACATGAAACACAACGATTGGATGCTCCTTCTTCTTCTTTTATCGTGTTGTGTGTTTTTCCAAGAACTCTTCTAAATTTTACAATCGCCAGAAAACCACCTATGCTGTGAAGGTTAGTCACAAATTATAAATTTTTGGAGAAAACAAAACTTGATTTAAGTACCAAAAGTGTGGCATGAACATCCAATGAGCAATATCATTATTTCTTGCATTCATCAATCACTTCCAAATATTCTTGGAATCACACATGAAAACTGATAGGATCTTTAAATTGTATGGATCACTATCAACCAAGGCAAGAATTGGGAGCTTCAATTTTGTCCTTATCTTCTTCAAGAGCAGTCTGGTGGTGACATCTGGTTGGCCCTTGGTAGTAATTATGACACAAGGAAACTTGTTATAGAAGTGGTCATCGATGGGCCTCATGAAGGCGACATCCTTTTCAATGATGTTTCTCACATGCTCAACTACAACAAGTCCACTCTCAATGTTGTGGCCTTTGATGTTTCTTGCACGCTTCACAATTTTTTTCTTGCAATAAAATTGGGCACAAATGTAAATAATCTCTGGTCTGGAAAAACCAAGGGCCTTCACACCAAAATGGTCACCATGTTGTTGGAACAGTTGCAAACCCATTATGCAACAAATATTCATGGTAATTAACATGCATAAATAATGCAAAACTAATAGGGATGGATGAGGGTTTTCATACCAAAGTATGAGAAAGAAGGATCACTCATGAATTCCACAAAACTAGTGGCTCAAATTATTCAACAAGAAATATATACCACTACTCTGATGTCACTTTTGGAATCAACTAGAATGGAATGAATTCAACTTTCATTAAGAATGATGTACATATAAATACAACATTGAAATTGTTGGATTCAAATTCCATGGTTACTTGGAATTCTAGTAACCATCCACCATAACCCTAACGGATTAGGTGTCCAGCATAATTTATCGAATCAATTCCCCTTCTTCCTAGTCTTTGGTCATACATATTTCTTGATTGTTCTATACATCATTTAAGTTGATCTCCGACTGAAATTCTTTCTTTATTCCAAGTGCCTCAGTATTTACTAGTACATGGGATCCCAAGCCTGGTCCCTATGAGACCAATGCATTTACTTTTACAATTTTAAGTATTAGGATTTCAAAGAGTGCTTTAGCCACTTGAATTTTCCAAAAAAAATAAATTTATAAAACTATGTATTGACTCTTGCAAAGAGCCCCCTTTTGGGAAATCACTTCATTTGTGATTCCAAGGCTTGTTTTAAAGCAAAATGAATCTCATGGATGTTTTCCTATGCCCTTTATGAATTAGATGAATGAACTATTATATAGCTCTCTAAATGTTTGGACCATTATGCCTTTATCTTTGTTTATTACCTTGCTTCAACTATGCTTACTTCACAATGATGAATGGAATGCAAATGATCAATTAAGATTTGTGTATTTATTTTTGTCATGAGTTTTTTAACACAACTGGCCCGTTCGTAGGTGTACAATATGAGTGTTAAACTAATTTTTAGAATACATTGAAAAAAATATGTGTGCATGAAAGAGGAGTACCACCTCTTAAAAAACATAGGGGTAACCATATCCAAGCCCTGTGGTGTTGAATTTTTTCTTTACAGGAAAAAATATCAACATAAGGTAATTAAAGAATCTCAATAATTGGGGAAGATGTTGGGTTTTCTCAATTCAAACTTTCTTTGTCTTATTCCAAAGTCTTAGGATGTGACCTCTTTCTCAAACTATAGATCGATTTCTTATTGCAATTTCATTTATAAGTTAATATACAAAATCATAGCAAGAAGTCTAAAGCCTATATTAATTTATTTAATCTTAGATGAACAAATTAGATTCCTACAAAACAAGAACATTCATTATTTTTTTTTTATGGCCTAGTAAGTATTTCACTAAGTTAAGAAAAAGGAATTTAAGTGTTGTTATCCTTAAGTTGGATATTTCTTAGGTTGTTCCTTGCTCAAATGAATATGGCCCTTTCTACAATCAATTGGATAATGGGATGTGTTATTCTATTTCTTTTTTGTTCTTATAAATGGGGCTCATTTCATTTATTTTAGAGCTTCTAGAAGACTTCTCCAAGGATTCCCTCTTCCTCCTATGTTATTTCTTATTGTGGTTGAAGCCTTAAGAAGACTCATTGTATAATCAAATTCCCTGGGAACCCTAAATGATACTAAGTTTTTTAAGTCTGTTCAAGTTGCTCATATCCTTTTCATTGATTGGAGAGACTTTGTTTCTCTTAAAAGATCTATTGAATTGTTTTTCTTAGCAAAAGACATGGAAATATATATTACAAAATCTTTCTTAATTGCTCATGGATTTTTAGATGCTTTAAGGGCTAAACTAAAAATGTTTTTTTTCCATGTCCAATGAAGCATCTTGAAGATGGGCTCAAGTATTTGGGTTTCTTTTTGAGACCCGATAAGTACAAGAAAGTAGATTGGTTCTTAATGGTGAAAAGGATGGTTCGAATATTCCGTTGTTGATTTACTACAAAGCTAGGATATAAATCTTGGTTCAAATATTACTACGTTGGAAAAAAAATATGGTGATGGAAGTCAATCTAGAAAGTAAATGTTGCACTCAAATAAAAGCTCTCCTCTTGGATAGCTCTTAGTGGCAAGATTTTTACATGGGAAGTTCTCTAGAAGAGTTATTCTTTCAGGTCTAACTAATTCCCTCTATGTAAATCGAAGGAGGAATGCTCTCTGCACCTATTTATTTGTTGTAGCTATACTGCTCAAATCATAGATATTATCTTGAGGGCTTTTAAGCCCAAAGAAATCCGAGCTAGCCAAAGTCATTCTAATTGTTTTTTATTATGGTTGTTCAACAAATTGGTCATATCCTTTAAAATATTACATTGTTTTCATGTTTATTGTATTTGAAAATATAATAATCAATGTCTCCTAAGATTTGTTAGAAATGTAGCAAGAAGGCGGATGACTTGGATTGTAGTTAACTTGTGTGACATGGATTTTGTCTACTAGTTTACTCAATAAATTTTAGCTATAGGTTAGAAGTAGATTTGTGCATGTAGTGATTGTTACAATTTAGCAAGCTAATTCAATTATTTTTAGTTTGACTCAATTAATAGAGCTCAAGTAAATAGTTGAGTCAATTGAAGGCCATTTGAGTAGTAGAATTGTTGTTAACTTAGTGATCTCTCAGTTAAACTAGTCAATCAGCTAAAACTGGCCCAAACATGCATGGAATTCAAATTTCCTAGTTGGAGTGGAGGAAAAGATACATTGTAATTATCAATTGTATATTATTTGAGTGTACAAGATTGGAAGTTAAGCATGTGAATCATTCCTTGGGAATTTTTCAAGCAAATAGGAGAAAATTCCTATCTTTTAGGAGCTAATTTCCTCCAGGATTGCACAAGGAAATAGGAGCAAGTTGGGGCCTTGAATTGGATAAGTGTAGGCTAGAGCAGGACAATCAGCAAGAGAATAAGTTTATAGTGTAGGTTGTGCTTCAAGATTGAAGCAATACATCGTAATAGTTTCTCATTCTCATCTGATTAATGAAAAGTAGCGGATGGGTTTTTCCTAGTTGGGTTTTTCCTAGTGATCTTCATTCTGTGGAATAGTAGAGGAAATTTGTAATCTCTTGTTTTTAGTTCGAATACATTAGTAGTATAAAATTTCTATTAATTTCTATATGGTACCAGAGCATAAATCACACTAGAAACTAGTCAATAGATCTTCTCCTTTACACATTTGGATTTGCAAATTCATTGAATCAGTTTTCTTCTACGCGGGAAAACGTATTTCAACGAATTGAGATTGGAGTTGCCCTTGAGGGAACCTCAAATTTGATAGCCTAGAAGGACATGATAGAAGTAGTTATCCATGATTATGATGTGCTAGAGTACACCAAAACTAATATTCCAAAGCCAACAATATCAAATGCACAACATTTAGCCCGGTGGAAGAAGGATGCTGCAAAAGCTAGGAGGATCATCCTCAAGGGTGTGAGAGACCACAGTCTTGAATTTACATGGCAAGGAGAATCCATTTTCTACGTGGAAGACCCTCACTGAGCTATTCAAAAATGGTAATGATGCTAGGAAATTGGCATTGAGGGACAAGCTTAGAAACATCTGCATCCAAAAAGGAGAAACAATTCCATATTACCGCCCCATGTTCACGCAGTGTCGAGATGAGCTTTGAGGACTTGGAGAAAATATTCCCTCTTCAGAACTAGTGATCCTAGCTCTCCTAGTCTTTCCAAAATCATGGAATAGCTACCAGAACTTTGTAAATTGAAGGGGAAATTTTCCAAACTGGGACAGACTCTTATCTGATCTGGTGCATGAAGAAATTTGGCGAAATACTAGAGACGGGTTAATATCCAAAGCTGAGGAGGAAGAAAAATTTTCCTTGGTTGGGAAGGGCAAGAAGGGTAAGGGAAAGAAGGCCCAAAACAAGCAAGAGTCCAACAAAACAATAGTAAGATAAAATATTTAAGTAATATAAAATGTTTTCATTTCCATGAATTCAGGAACTATGCAACAAAGTGTTTGCACAAGAATTCTAATAAGAAGCCTTCAAGAGGAGCATCAGGTGAAGCACTTTCCTCACAATTCGAATTATACTTCACCCTGATTGCATGCATGGCCAACATTGTAATGGGAAGTGTGTGGTATCTATATTTAGGTGCCTCGTTCCATATCACAAGATGCAAAGATTTCTTCAGTAACCTAGAGTAGAAGTATCTCCAATTGCACTTTGAGCTTGGGGATGATGGGTGGTACAATACCAAAAGAATTGGTATTATAAACTTTAAGAGGGAGTTGATCTCCCACATTCATCTAAAATATTTCATGTATGCACCTAGGTGTTGATGGTGCTGGACCCACCAACATGTCAGGGGATCTCCCTGGTAAGAAGTCCCAACTAGACCTCACACCGTTTGGTGTAGGAGTCCCAGCAGCGAGTCGTATGGTATCACCTTGACCACGATTACGCGTAGAGGCAAGTAAGATGTCCCTGTTGGTAGCAAGGTTGTGACATATGCAGCAAGTCAAGGAAGGTGCATGAACGGTTCTAACATGCGGAGGTTGAGGTGAGTGCACCCCTTGGAAACATGTGAAAGCGTGGAGTTAAGAAGGGAACACACGAGCAAAGATGCATCACAAACTGGAAGGCAAGTAAGCCAAGAATCCAAAGTGATGGTTAAACCAACATCACATTTAAGTAAGATTCATACATACTTATATAGGAAAGCCATACATGCATGTGTAACCAAATAGATACATATATCATTTAGAGTAAGCAAGATAGCTGAAATATAATATGACATATGCATTAAACATGTTGGATATGTTATATTAAGAAGTGAAAGTTCTAATCATACAGTACAACCATGACAAACCACTAGTTCTAACAGTGGAACGTTCAGTCACTTTCACCTACTCCTCCAAAGAGATATATTAGCTCTGCATAGTGGCGAAGCCAAGGCTCGTTACAATACTCTCCAAAATTTCTCTAAGATACTCCTATCAAAAGCTTGGCTCACCAAAATCCTCTATAATGAGTTATGAGGGACTATATATAACAAAGGGTGGGATGGCCCTTGATATTCCCCTTTGTGGTTGTTCATCTACCCTCATGACTCTTCATCTACTCTATGACTGTTAAATTCAACTATCGACACTTGAACTTCCACTTGGCAAGAGGTTACATACAATCTGCACATGTACCCACATGAGACAAAATAGGCTTGAGAAAGCCATGCAAGACATCAGTATGACTCAGACAACTATGGGAAGACTAGCTCTTCGACATCCTCATGGTTGTTGACGGTGGCGAATTGATGCCAAGCTTGGTAGTCCGCGATGGTGTTCGTGTACTCTATGGTAACATCTTTCTACAAGTGAAGTCTTGCCTCCATCACATCTCGGTACACTAATCAGGCTCCTCTATCCAACTCGTTTGATAACATGCACATCATTGTCTTGAGTGCAGCTGGACCAGTGACATACTGATGCATGATGTATGCACAAATCACCAAGTTTGTGCTGGTGGCTATGTGCATCAACTCCTCAAAGTATGAGTCAAGCTCTAGTCGAACTTGTGCCTTTGTATTTTTCTCAGTGAGTGTCCCAATAGATGGGATCGCATGTGCATGCACAACAACATCCATACCCTGAATACCCTTGCATGGGAAGCCTATAGACTAGTGATGAGTTGCGAGAGATCTTCATAGTTCGAGATCTGACTCTGGATGCATGCCTTCAGCTTGACTGCTCTAGTCTTCATCATCTTGTGCAAGTGTAACGGGGCTCCCTTGTATCTCATTTTCCATGTTTGCATGTAGTCAACAACAGTATGCACGTTTCACAAGATATGTGCTCTCCTAGCACATCGCAGCTGCCAACCATTGAGCTGGACAACTGCCTTATGTACGACACCAAATTTGGAATACAACTCCCGCATTAATGTCTCAAGGGACAATACTTCATCCAGTATCGCCTTCTTCAACCCTACTCGGGTGGATGTTGTAACGAATTCTCCTCCCTGCTTGGCCATCTGTAACTCCTTAGCCATTCACTCATTCTCAGCTATCAAGAAGTGAACACTCGAGCTAGTGGCTTTGGCATATGCTCTCGTAGCATCGGTAAATGCTGTTGGATGCTTGTGCAAGTCAGACATGATCATTTGTTCTTCCAACTGCGCAAGAGATGTTTTGTCATCCAGAGTAGACACTCTGTGAGATTGCACAACTCTATGGTGTGACTCATCGAATGATATGTTGTGCATCTCTCCTTCCAGATTGTTTCCAAGGATCTCAATATCTCCTTGGTCGCTTGGGACTTGCTCTGCTTGTGGATCCAGTGAAGTTGGCGGGTCAACCTCTTGGTGGTAAAGCATGAGGTCGATGTCTTGCTCTAATTCTTACTACTCCGTATCCATATCCATCTGCTCCAGTTCTTGTTCAATCTCTTGAGCGAAGTCCTACTCCTGTTGTTGCTCACCTTGTCTACTTGGTGCTAGTTGTTCAAATGAGTCTAATACCTATACAGGTGCAGTTTCATCTATGCGTACATGTTGTGCCCCCTGTTGTACCTATTCTTGTTGTGCTTCCTTCTCTTGTATGCAGAGCTCCTATTCCTTTCGGAGTTTCTCCTTCAACTCATGCAACTCCTTCACTATTTCCTCCATTCTCTATTTTTCTCTCTACCTTTGCACGTTCCTCTTGTCACGATGTTGCCTCTTCGCCTCTATTTCCAAAGCTACTTTCTGCATAAGTGGGTCTACTTTGAACTTGTAGCTTTTTTCTACCTCTACACTGTCGACAATCTTTCTCTTGCCTTTTTCGTGCGTGGGTATGTTTACCTCTGCTACTACTGTTGCTCGTGCTTTCCTGGATGTTGCTTCGCGCTGCTTCGCTAACCCTTCCATAGCAATGCCAACAATTCATTGGGCTTGGAGAAGTTGTAACAATATCTCCATGGATCTTCCTCTTCCCAATGACATGTCCCATGCATGCACTGAAACTATACTCTCACGTAGTGATCTTTCACAAAAAATGCGGGTCATACGGATTGAAGCTTCGGACATCGAAAGGATATTTCTTGATCTCCTCGATTTTGACATCTGCATGCTTGAGGTTTTTTATCTCGTATAACCCAATTCGCAATGAAAGAGTGGGCCAAGGTGCCTTCTTCTTCCAGTGCAACCTAGATGATAGTCCTACCGAGATGTGGTATGATACTTCTTGCATGATGATCTTATCCATGGCAAAATTCGGCAAAACATGCGAAGGCTTCTCCATGTTTTAAATCCATATGAAGGTGCCGGATGGTGAGGCATACCAATCTGCTATGTCAACAGTGCCTCCATTGTTGCCTTCGACATGCAAGGTGGATCGTACTTAAATATCATCTTGTACACCAGGATGAAAAAATGATCTGACAGCTGTGTGATGACTCCTCTGAAGCTACATTCAGACAACATTCTACAATACGTATTCACTAAGGCTTCCACTGATGTCCATGCCCACTTCAAGCCCAAGAACTCCTAACAGGCCAAGATTGCATCAAAGATGTAAGTGGACATGTATATTTATGTTTGTTGACCTTTGGGCAGCTACCAATCTCTTGTTACATGTTCCTTCAGCCTATGAGCCAACATCTTGAACCAGTTGCATGCTTCGCCTTCACTGGCCAATTGGTCCAACGTGATCGCCCAACTCTATAGGAAGGTCTTCGTGCTCTCTTGGCCATACAAGTGACATGTAAAGATGACCAAGTACTTATACACCTTATCTTCGTCTTGTAAATCTAGTTGGGTTTCATTGTGAATTTGGTTGGCTCCTTTACCCAGTTCTTCAAGATATCCATGGAGTTCGAATTGTTGCTGGGTATGTTGAAGGGTGTCTCCATGGTGATCACTGACTTCGACATATGGTACATCTGCTGATAATCATATGCACTGAAGGTAGAAATCTTTGTCCCGTTGACATTTCTCAATGTCATCATCTTAGGATCAGTGTACAAGTATCATGTCTACGCATGGGAATGCGGGATGCCTACATGAAATCCAATACAAGTCGGACCTGTGAAGGTTCACATAGACTTGGCAGTATTTGAGGTCTTCCCCAAATGTTCCTGAGAATGCATCATTGACCTCTCGCCATTTCAGCTTGACATCTTTGTCTACAATCAGCTTGGTGTCTTCATAGATCGGGGAACTCCTAGACACTCACTCAACTGCTGCTCCACTTGCACTTCCGTCAGTGTCCTTTGATCCTGCTCTTTTGGAGGCAATTGATCCTAAACTGTTGAGAGATGGATGAACACCTGCTATATGTGGAGACATGGTGACATGCATGGAAAGAAATTTGTCAGCTAAAACTAAAGAAAACTTGAGGAACGACATGCAACATACATGGGGATTGATTAGCAAGGATTGCGCAATTTTCTTTGGGAGGCCAAGAGACTGACTGTTAGAACTGCACAAAAAGCAGTTTGAACTGTTGAGAGGCTGGTTGATTGTTGGAGTTTCACAATGCGCAATCCAGACTAGCTTGTCGGGTACTGGGATTATGCAATGCACAATTTCAGCTGCCAAGTGATACAGGCCTGGGGACTACATTGCCCAATTTTCTGGGCCATCAGTCACTGCCTCTCAGAATTACAGAAGGTAAGACTGGAGGATAGACACTGGTCATAAATTCACATTTTCTGGGGAGAAGGCAAAGCCTTCCCTCTCAGAATTGCGCAATGTTGTCTTGGTGAGGCAGAGTCTGGGCCAAGGTTGCCCAAAACTGTCGATGAGCAACTGAAAGCAAATGAAGATGTGAATGCATCATGATACTGAGTGTAGGCAAGAGTGAATGATCATGCATGCAAATAGTGAATGCAATATTTAGAAAACAAAACAACATGCATGTGTGTGAAACGAGTCACTAAAACAGCGATTGTTCGTGTGAAACAATGTCATGCATGCGATAGTAGTGAGATGCTAACAAAAACTGAAACAGTGCTCGTACAAGCTAATGTGCATGAAAATGACAGCAAGCGTTCACAGAAATCAAGTAGACAACACTCACACAAGCCAAAACACGAAAAGTGACATAAATATTGCAAAATACAAGTAAAGCGGACTTACCCAAAAATAGTTGAGCTAGATGTGTTGAAGACTCCTGGATGTGATGTGGGATGTCAGAGCTCCAATATCGATGTGAAGAATGAGATCTAAAGCGTCGAATAAATAAGTTTGAGTCTCGTGACGTGCATGCCATAAATCTAGGAAAAAGAAACACTTGGAGGAAGGTTTCTAAAATGATATTTGCATGTAACCTCCAGCTGCTAAAAATAGATCCCTAAACTCTAGGGATACTTTTTTCATGTTGCGTTTTGCTACTTTGGGAAAAATAAACCCATGCATGTAGGTCAAGTTTTCTCGATCGGGATGGAACAGGTCAACCTGAGGGCACGTGCAACAACCTGCTTATTTGAGGGGAATTTTGGCACAATTTCTGAGAGGAAGCTAGGTTGGTTGTCCAGAGGGATTGTGCAATTTCTAGGAGGAGTAGCTGACTACTACCCAAAATTGTGCAATTTCTGAGTTGAGTTGTCTTGCTAGGCTAGATTGCACAATTTTCACTGGGAAGACTGTCTGATAGGATTGCTCAGTTTATGAGCCCAGTAGGCTTCCAGTTAGATTTGTGCAATTTCTGGATGGAAGACTGGTTCCCCTCCAGAATTGTGCAAATTCCTGAGGGATCTCCTCAGCCAATAGTTGAACCAAGTCCAGAGAAGCAGCATGTGAGGGGAGTGAAGCAAGCTATCACACACAAGCTAGCAAGTTGCTAAAAACCCAATGAAGCTTCTGTACTTGACAGTGCAAGACATGCTACTAAGGATGGTTGGTAGGGAGGCTCCAAAACAAAGCTAAGGAAAAATTTTGGAGGGTGGTTGTAGCCGCTACAACAATTGGTGACACAGTAGTAGAACTCCAACTCTCTAACTGGACCTTGTTCATGAAAAGCAAGTCTAACAGCTCCAAAAGTATTTTTTAGTTCTCTATTCATCTTGGTTTCCACACTTGCTTGATTGTAAGATGTACCATCTTCCAAGCTCTTAGTTGGTCGACACACATTCCAAGCAATCCAACACAGTTGTATCGATTTGGGATGAGGGGTATCTTGGTGCATAAGCAGTGTAGTCGTCAAAATTTTAGTTTCATCTTTGGTGTTGCTTCGCTGCCAGTAGGCCTAGACAGTACCCTAACGAAGTCACGCAGGAATGCAAGCATCGCTCCACTACCAATGAGCATGGTCAGTAACCCGGCGGAGTTACTTGCATCACCTCTCTATGCAGGAAGCATTTCTCTTCTTTTTCCTTATTCAATTTTCATTGTTTTTCGAAATTTTTCACTTTTCATTTTTTCATTTTTCATTTTCATAATTGTGCATAGCACTTATTCATTTCAAAAGTGGATGAGGGATATTAACTTATTGGGAGTAGAAGAGGTTGTTCCTTCATAGAATTAGTTTGTATATACCTTTGATGTGCTTGTTAATGTTTCCCCCCTCACCTTCCTCTACTTGACTGAACTGCCAAGGGTTAACCCAAAAACAACCGACTAGAGGACGTGACACTAGTTAGCACACAAGCATTGTGTTTTCACCAAGGTTCATTTCGAACAGTATGTATTTTCCATCGACATATCATGTATTGAAGATAACAAGTTCTTCATACAGAGGCTAGACAACAGATAACCAAGTATTGATAATTTCATAAGTCCTCTTGTACTTTACCGAGCTTGTTTCAAGAGTCGCGCACAGTTTCATGCGAAACTAACCTACAAATGTAAACAAACAAACAAAAACAAAATGAAACGAAAGCAGAAGTAAATGCAAAAGAAAAGGGAGTAAGAAAACAAGTAAAGAAGCAAACAAACATGCAAAGTAAGAAGCAAACAAGCATGCAAAAAAACAAACGTGAAAGCAAACACTACTCCTACTCTTAAGCTAACAGTGCATGGACATGATCACGTGAAGTGATAGTTCCAATGTAGTCATTGGTGCATTGGTCAACCCATGTCGGTGAAGGCATGGTTTGCAGACAACACAGTTGTGAGAACCAACAAACAAGAAAGATATAGCAATGAAGACAAACACACTCCAAGTTTAAATGTGTCCACATAACATAATTGAGTGCAAGTGCATGACATGCAATCCGTGGACTTATCGTGATGTTGTGCACACTGCGTGCGGTTGTTAAGCATACAAATACTCTTGACTGTGACATGCAATAAAATAAGAGAAGCAAAGACAACTTGCATCGTGCACGTGTGCTTTCTATGTAAGATTCCTCCAATGCATGAGCGATAGGATTGTGTAGTTTGAGTGGAGGAAGCACGATCTGTGTGTGAGATTGATCTTCAATGCATACAAATGAGTGATGAGGAGCATTGGGTGTTTCAAAAATATCCTGATCAGAAGTGAAACCAACCTTAGGGTAGTGAGGGCCTAACATAACCATCAGCTCGGGCTAAAATGCCTCGACAGTCTTGGGGGTTTTGACTTCGTCGATAGATCATCATAAATAGGTGGCTTCGAAAAATCAACTGCAATAGAATCATCATCGTGATCAAATACAATAATAAATAGATCATGACAGCTACGATCAACAAAATCAATTATTTCATTGGTATCCTCATGATCTGAAGAATCAAATAGAGGGGTAGATGAGAAGTGGATAATTTCACCTCTGTGTTTCTGGAAAAGGCAGATGAAAAATCAAGTGGATTTTCAATGAATAATTTTTCCTCTCCATTGTCGGATGATGGACTGACATCTAGTGTGTTCTATGACTAATCAACAATGGGTGCATCCGTAGACGGAGATACACATGTGAAATCATCGATGGCAGGTTCACCAAAGATATCAGGAAAGAACGAAGGATGCTCAGGCAAAAGGGAGTCATCCTTCGCCGAGTGTTGATGCTCAAGTTCCCAATCATACTCTTCATGAATGACAATGTGTGTTGGTTATGCAACATCAACTCCGTCGATGGCTTGATCCTCATTCACAACAACTATAGAGTCCGAGATGGAAGAACACAAGACAATGCCATCCGAAGGATCTTCTGAGTACGAAGACAGAGGTTGAGGTACAAAATGAATGTGATAACCCAATGGATTCACAACCAAGCTTGCACAAAAATTGGAAGGAGCGATGTTAGGAGGATGTGACAGTTGAAAAGATGTGTGTGCCTACTCTCCCACACCACTCTATGATGGTGGAGCTATTTGATGAGGGGATGGCAGACAATTAATTGTGGTAGCAAAGCCCACGGGGCTTTGGATTGACGGTGAATGGGTGCGCTGTTAAGGCACTCCTTGCGATAGGTCACCGGTTCAAATCCCCCATGGGTACTTAGGTTAGTCTTAACATAGAAAAAAAAAAATTTATTGTGGTAGCAACCATATCCATCTGTGATTGTGCAAATCCATCACCGAAGTATGTTGAGTGGGGCTTGGGCTTGAACTTCTTCTTGGGATGGACTAATTTGTTAAGGAAGTATTTGAATCTGTCTCAAAGATATGGAAATTTCATCTGACTTTTCAGAGCTTGAAACTGTAACACATGGAAGTGTTCCCAAAATTCCACAGGCGATTCATGCGGGGCCTTCCATTGTTGTAACAGTTTTTGGTCAAGAGGTTCTGGATCAAAATGATGGAAAGTAGATTCAATGAGATCACATAATTGTTCAAGTGAGTGCACACTGCCAGGAGGTAGACTGCAACACCATCGTTGTGGGAATTCGTGAAGTGTGTATGATAGCAACAGACTGGCCTCTTCATCAGAGCATTCATCTTCCTTGTCAAGTATGGCAAAGAAGTCTTGTAAGTACATAGGTCAGGCCACTTCGCCTTCACCATCATATGTGAATTCGAACAAGAGATCAAAAAACTCCCTCGCGATATTGAGAGGTTTGGAATGCGAAAGACATCATGGAGGGATGAGTGTAATATAATCCATGATATATGTGCAAAGGTTCAAAATAGGATGAGAAGACAAGCTTGTCATCTGGCCCTCCTTCTAGCACTAGAAATGTTGACGGTGATGGACCCACAAACTTGTCAGAGGATCTTCCCAGTAAGAAGTCCCAACTAGACCTTAGACCATTTGGTGTAGTAGTCCCAACATTGGGTTGTACAGTATCGCCTTGACCGCGGTTGTGCACAGAGGCAAGTAAGACGTGCATGTTGGTAACAAGGGTGTGCCATATGCAACAAGTCAAGGAAGGTGCATGAACGGTTCTAACACATGAAGGTTGAGGTGAGTGCACCCCTTGGAAACTTGTGAAAGCACGGAGTTAAGAATGGAATAAACGAGCAAAGATGCATCACAAAGTGGAAGGAAAGTAAGCCAACAATCCAAATTGATGGTTAAACCAACAACACATTTTAGTAAGATTCATACATACTTATATAGGAAAGCCATACATGCATGCATAACCAAACATATACATATATCATTTAGAGTAAAAAAGATAGTTGAAATACAATACGACATATGCATGAAACGTGTTGGCTCTATAATATTAATAAGTGAAAGTTCCAGTACAATCATGACCAACCACTAGTTCTGACAGTGGAACGTTACAATCACAGTTGCATGCTCCTCCAAAGAGATATACTAGATCTGCACAATGGAGAAGCCAAGGCTCGTTACAATACTCTACAAGATTTCTCTAAGATACTCCTATTAGAAGTTTGGCTGACCAAAATCCTCTACAATGATTTATGAGGGACTATATATAGAAAAGGGTGGGTTGCCCCTTGAAATTCCCCTTTGTGACTATTCATCTACCCTCATGACTCTTCATCTACTCTACGATTGTTACATTCAACTATCAACACTTGAACTTCCACTTGACAAGATGTTACATACAATTTGCAAATGTACCCATGTGAGACAAAATAGGTTTGAGCAAGCCATGCAAGACATCACTATGACTCAGACAACTGTGGGAAGACAAACTCTTCGACATCCTCATGATGGTTGATGGTGGCAAACTGATGCCAAGCTTGGTATTCTACGATGGTGACTATGTACTCTACGGTGACATCATTTTGGAAGCAAACTCTTGCCTCCATGGCATTCAGGTACACTACCCGAGCTCCTTTATCCAACTCATCTGATAACATGCACATCATTGTCTTAAGTGTGGCCGGACCAATGACATATTTATGCATGGTGTATGCACTAATCACCAAGTCTGCGTTGGTGGCTATGTGCATCAACTCCTCAAAGTATGAGTCAAGCTCCAGTCAGACTTGTGCCTTTGTCTTTGCCTTGGTGAGTGTCCCAATAGATGGGATCGCATGTGCGCACAAAATAACATCCATACTCCTAAATACCCATGCATGGGAAGCCTATAGACTAGTGATGAGCTGCGGGATGTCTTCATATTTCCAGATCTGACTCTGGATGCATGCCTTCAGCTTAACCACTCTGGGCTTCATCATCTTGGGTAAGTGCAATGGGGCTCCCTTGTATCTCATTGTCCATGTTTGCATGTAGTCAATAGTAGTATGCATGTTTGACAAGATATGTGCTCTCCTAGCACACCACTGTTGCTAACCGTTGAGATGGACAACTGCCTTATGCACGGTACCAAATTTGGAATACAACGGTTTCATGATTGTCTCAAGGGACAATACTTCATCCAGTATCGGCTTCTTCAACTCTTCTCGGGTGGATATTGTAACCAATTCTCCTCCCTGCTTGGTTGTATGTAACTCCTTAGCCATTCACTCATTCTCAACTATCAACAAGTGAACACTCAAGCTAGTGGATTTGGTATTTTCTCTGGTAGCATCGACCAATGCTGCTACATGCTTGTGTGCATCAGACACAATCACTCATTCTTCCAATTGCGCAGGAGATGTGTTGTCATCCAAAGTAGACACTCTGCGAGATTACACAACTCTATGTTGCGACTCGTCGAATGATATGTTGTGCATATCTCCTTCCATAATGTTGCCAAGGATCTCAGTGTCTCCTTGGTTGCATGGGACTTTCTTTGCCTCTGAATCCGCTGAAGATGGTGGGTCAACCTCTTGGTGGTAAGGCATGAGGTTGATGTCTTGCTCTAACTCTTGCTGCTCCATATCTGTATCCATTTTCTTAAGTGCTTGTTCAATCCCCTGAGTGAAGTCTTTCTCCTGCGACTACTCACCATGTCTGCTTGGTGCCAGCTGTTCGGATGAGTCTACTACCTGTACAGGCTAAGTTTAATCTATTTGTACATGTTGCGCCCCCTATTGTACTTGTTCTTGATGCGTTTCTTTCTCCTATCTGCGCAACTCTTGTTCCTTCCAGAGTTGCTCCTTCAACTCATGCAACTCCTTCACTGTTTCCTCCATTCTTTGTTTTTCTCTCTGTCTTTGCACGTTCCTTTTGTTGTGTTGTTGCCTCTTTGCCTCTATTACCAAAGATTCTTTCTATACAAGTGGCTCTACTATGAACTTGCAGCTCTATTCTGCCTCTGCACTGTCGGCAATCTTTCTATTACCTTTTTCATGTGCCAGTATGTTTACCTCTGCTACTACTATCACTAATGCTCTCCTGGATGTTTCTTCACGCTGCTTTGCTAACCATTCCACAACGATGTTGACCGATTCATTGTGCCTGGAGAGGTTGTAACAATATATCCATGGATCTTCCTCTACCTAATGACATGCCCCGTGGATCCACTGAAATTGTACTCTCGCACAGTGATTTTTCACAAAACAATGCGGGTCATATAGATTGAAGCTTCAGACGTTGAAAGAATATTTCTTGATCTCCTCTATTTCGACATCCGCATGCTTGAGGTTTTTTATCTCGTACAACCCAATCCACAACAGAAGAGTGGGCCAAGGTGCCTTCCTCTTCCGGTGCAGCCTAGCCGACAGTCCTGCCGAGATGTGGTATGATACTTCTTGCATGACAAGCTTGTCCATGGCAAACTTTGGAAAAACATGAGAAGGCCTCTCCATGTTGTACATCCGTATGCAAGTGCCAGACGGTGAGGCATACCAATCCAATATGTCTATTAGTGCCTCCATTTCTACCATCGACATGCAAGGTGGATCCTACTCAAATATCATCTTATACACTAGGGTGACAAAATGATCTCTCAAATGTGTGATGACTCCTTTGAAGATGTATTAGGACAACATTCTACAATACATATTCATAAAGGTTTCTGTTGATGTCCATGTTCGCTTCAATCCCGAGAACTCCTGACGGGCACAGATTGCATCCAAGATGTAAGCGGACGTGTACATTTCTTCTTGCTGACCTTTGGGCAACTACCGAGCTCTTGTTACCTGTTCCTTCAGCCTATAAGCCAACATGTCGGACCAGTTGCATGCTTTTCCTTCAGTGGCCAGTTGGTCCAACGCGATCACCCAACCCTACGAGAAAGTATCTGTGCTCTCTTGGCCATACAAGAGACATGGAAAGATGACCAAGTACTAATATGCCTTCCGTAGTACCTTCGTCTTGTAAATCTGGTTGGGTGTCATCCTGAATTTAGCTAGCTCCTTTACCCAGTTCTTCAAGATATCCCTGGAGTTGGCATTATTTCTCGGTATGTTGAAGGGTGTCTCCATGGTGATCACTCGCTTCGACATATGGTACATTTGCTAATAATATTGTGCCCTAAAGGTAGAAATATTTGTCCCACTGACACTGCTCAATGTCATCATCTTGAGATCAGTGTGCGAGATGATCCAACGTATCATGTTTGCGCATGGGAATGCAGGATACTTGCATGCAATCCAACAAAAGCCAGACTTGTGAATGTTCACATAGACTTGGTGGTCTTCAAGTTCTTCCCCAAATGTTCCTAAGAATGCATCATTTACCTCTTGCCATTTTAGCTTGACATCTTTGTCTATGATCAATTTTGTGTCTTCATAGATTGGCAAACTCGTAGACACTCGCTCAACTGTTGCTCTAGTTGCACTTTTTTCGGTGTCCTTTGATCCTGCCCTCTTGGAGGCCATTGATCCTGAACTACTAAGAGATAGACTAACACCTTCTATATCTAGAGACATGGCGACATGCATGGCAAGAACTTTTTCAGCTAAAACCAAAGCAAACTTGAGGAATGACATGAATCATACTTGGGGATTGACTAGCAAGGATTGCGCAATTTTCTCTAGGAGGTCGGGAGACTAACTGTTGGAACTGTGAAAAAGGCAGTCTGGACTGTCGGGAGGCTAGTTAATTGTTGGAATTGCGCAATGCGCAATCCAAACTAACCTGTTGGGTGTTGGGATTACACAATGCATAATTTTAGCTGGCAAGTGATGCAGGCCCAGGGATTGCATTGTACAATTTTCTGGGCCAACAACCACTGCATCTTATAATTGTGCAAGGCAATATTGGAGGATAGTCACTGGCCAGAAATGCGCGTTTTCTGGGAAGAAGGAAGAGCCTTCCCTCTCAGAATTGCGCAATGCTATCATGGTGAGGCAAAGTCCGAGCCAAGGTTGCCCAGAACCGTCGATGGGCAACTGAAAGCAAATGAAGATGTGGCATGGTGATATTGAGTGTAGGAAGGAGTGAATGATCGTGCATGCAAACAATGAATGCAAGATTCAGAAAATGGAACAACATGCATGTGTGTGAAACGAGTCGCTGAAATAGCGTGTTTGTGCAAAACAGTGTCATGCATGTGACAACAATGAGATGCTAATGAAAATTGAAACAGTGCTCTTACAAGCTAATATGCATGCAAATGAAAGCAAGTGTTCACAGAAATCAAGCAGACAACACTCACATAAGTAAAAACACAAAAAGCGACAGAAATGTTGTAAAAGACAAGTAAAGCGGACTTACCCAGAAATAGTTGAGCTGGATGTGTCGAAGACTCTTGGATGTGTTGTGGGATGTCATAGCTACAAGATTGATGTGAAGAATGAGCTCTGAAGTGTTGAATAAATAAGTTTGAGGCTCCTGACGTGCATGCCACAAATCTAGGAAAAAGTGAAACTTAGAGGAAGGTTTCTAAAACGATCTTTGCATGTAACTTCCAACTGCTAAAAATAGTTCCTTAAAATCTAGGGATGCTTTTTGCTGCTTTGAGAAAAAGAAGCCCATGCATGTAATTCAAGTTTTCTCAGTCCCGGGTGGAACCGGTCAACTTGAGGGCACATGCAACAACCTGCTTGACTAAGGGGAATTTTTGCGCAATTTCTGAGAGGAAGTTGGGTTGGTTGTCCAGAGGGATTGTGCAATTTCTGGGAGGAGCAGCTGACTGCTGCCCAAAATTGCGCAATTTCTAGGGCTGAGTTGTCCTACTGGGCCAGATTGCGCAATTTTCACTGGGAAGACTATCTTACAGGATTGCGTAGTTTCTGAGCCCAGCAAGTTGCTAATCATATTTGCCCAATTTTTGGAGGGAAGACTAGTTCCCCTTCAGAATTGTGCAATTTCTTGAGGGAGTTGCTCAGCCAGCAGCTGGACCGAGTCCGAAGAAGCAACCTATGAGGGGAGTGAAGCAAGCTATCACACACAAGCTGGAAAGCTGTTAAAAATCCAGTGAAGCTTGTGTACTTGAAAGTGCAAGACATGCTACTAAGGATGGTTGGTAGGGAGGCTCCAAAATTAAGCTAAGGAAAAATTTTGGAGGGTGGTTATAGCTGCTACAACACTGGGCTAAAGAAGAACTTGAGATTTGTAGTTGTATTGGAGGATCATGGCTATGATGTTGTTTTTAGTAAGGGGAAATCATTTTTGATACATGTAGCTACTGGGTAGGTGAATCAAATTAGAGTTCAAGTGAAGAATCTCTACAAACTTGAGGCAGAAGCTTGCGTTACACTTAGTAGAAAGGAAGAAAAGGTATAGAGTCGAGGTGTTGTAGAACATTGGCATAGGCACATGGAACACTTATACCATGGGGCCTTGAAGATCATGTAGTAGATTACCATCGGTCTCCTGAAACACGCCCTTGAACAACATGATGTCTGCAAGGGATGCACATTAGGGAAATATATCAAATTCACCTTCCAAGACTGAGATAGTAGAGCAAGAGAAATCTTAGAGTGAATCCACTTTGATGTATGTGGACCCTTTTTCAACAACCTCTGCATAATAGAGGTATTATGTAATTTTTGTTGATGAAATGTTGGATCTTCTTCATGTGAAAGAAGGATGAAGTTTTCTCAAAATTTGTTGAATTCAAAGCAATGGTTGAAAAGGAGACTAGTTAGAAATTGAAAGCCCTAAGAAGTGATAATGGAGGAGAATATGTTTCTAGCACCTTTAAGCACTTTTGTGCCAAAGAGGGTATTAGAAAAGAACTAATAACACCCCATAACCCACAACAAAATGGGGTGGTTGAATAGAAGAACAGAAGCATATTGGGAGTAGCAAGAGCCATGTTGCATGATCAAGGGCTTCCATTACATCTATGGGAAAAATATTTCAACACCATAGTTTATTTGCAGAACAAGAGCCCTCATAGAATACTTGGCATGATCACACCTAAAGAAGCTTTCTCTAGGAGGAAGCCAGATGTATCTCATTTAAAAAAATTTGGAGCTATTGTGTATTGTCATGTCTTCAAGGATAGCAAGAAGAAACTTGAGCCTACACCTGAGATGGGAGTCTTTGTAGGACACACAAATTTCATTATGAATATTGAATCTAGTTACATTTTCCAATAGGGACTTATACCAAAGCCCTAGAAGGTTGACATCTTTCTTTACCGAAAAAAATATCAACATAAGGTAATTAAAGAATCTCAAGAATTGGGGAATATTTTGGGCTCTCTAAATTCAACCTTTCTTTGTCTTATTCCAAATTCTCAGGATGTGACCTCTTTCTCAAACTACAAATCGATTGCTTATTGTAATTTCATTTATAATTTAATATATAAATTCATAGCGAGAAGGCTAAAGACTATATTAAGTTATTTGATTTTAGATGAACGAATTAGATTCCTAAAAAACAAGAACATTCATTATTTTATTGTTGTGGCCTAGGAAGTCTTTCACCAAGTTAAGAAAAAGGAATTTAAGTGTTTATATCCTTAAGTTGGACCTTTCTTAGGTTGGTCCTTTCTCAGATGAGTATGGTCCTTTCAACCATCAATTGGATAATGGGATATGTTATTCTATTTATTTTTTGTTCTTATAAATGGAGCTCATTTCAGTTCATTTCGAGCTTCTAGAGGACTTATCCAAGGATTCCCTTTTCCTCCTATGTTATTTATTATTTTTGTTGAAGCCTTAAGAAGACTCATTGCATAGTCAAACTTCTTGGGAACCCTAGGTGGTACTAATTTTTCTGAGTCTGTTCAAGTTACTCATCTCCTTTTCATTGATGATGTTATTTGTCATGTTTAAGGAGGTTGGAGAGACTTTATTTCTCTTAAAAGATCTGTTGACTTGTTTTTCTCAACAACTGTCATGGAAATATATATTACAAAATCTTGCTTAATTGCTCATGGATTTTCGGACGCTTTAAGGTCTCAACTAAAAATGGTTTTTCCATATCCAATGAAGTAGCTTGAAGATGGGCTCAAGTATTTGGGTTTCTTTTTGAGACCTGATAAGTACAAGAAACTAGATTGGCTCTTAATGGTGAAAAAAGTGGTTCAAATATTCCTACATTGGTTCACTACAAAGTTAGGATATAAATCTTGGTTCAAATATTACTAAGTTGCAAAATAATTATGGGAATGGAATTCAATCTAGAAAATAAATGCCTTACTTAAATAAAATCTCTCCTCTTGGCTAGCTCTCAGTGGCAATATTTTTACAAGGGAAGTTCTTTAGAAGAGATGTTGGTTCAAGCCTAATTGTTGCCCTCTATGTAAATCCTAGGAGTAATGCTCTCTGCAACTGTTTATTTATTGTAGTTATACTGCTCATATCATAGCTATTATCTTCAGCGATTTTAAGCCCAAAGCAATTTGAGCTGGCCAAAGTCCTTCTAATTGTTTTTTATTATGGTTGTTCAACAAATCGGTCATATCCTTTACAAGATTACCTTGTTTTCATGTTTATTGTATTTGGAAAGCTCATAATCAATGTCTCCTAGGATCTTCATACTTCTCCCAAACATTGTGTCGCCAAGATTATATTGTTGTCAAAGGAATTTAAATATGAACCTAAGTTAAAAAGTTTGAGATTGCCTCATATGCTAGAATGGGACCTTCAAGTGCCTTAGGGGTTCTTTGACGGGGCCAGAGTAGTTTTATATTTTAGTGATTCAAATTTTCTATAGTGTAAATGTTCCACGTAAAGGTTCAAACAACAAGGCCAAGTTTATAGCTCTTTGGTTCTTATTGGAACTTTCCCGCAAAAAGGAGGTTAAAAAACTCTAAATTATGGCCAATTCAAAGTTGTTCATTGATTAGAAAAACCACATTTTTTATTATCAATATTAAAATTGAACCTATTATATATAACATTGATTAGGTATCTCAGACCTTTGAGTAAATTTTCTTATTATCACATTTTATAACAACTTAATGAGAATTGCGGCATTGATGAGAGATAAATTTTCGAGAACAATATAATTTTGTTTTAACATGTTTTAACATGCTTTCAATGTAAATACACAAACAATTAAAACAAATTCATCTCTATCAAAGTATCATCAGCGTAAAAATAAATTGGAAAAAAAATAAAATATATATATATATATATATTAAAAAAATCACATAATCAATTATCTATTTTTTGCAAAGCAACTTGTAGCATTGGTAGGGGATTCTTGATTGAGCAGATGTTTGCTAGTGTTTTTTGCTTTTAAAAATACATAACTATCCAATCATCATCTGTAATTGTAATGGCATAGAAAAATGACATAAGAGAGACTAGATGATGTGATCCACGATCTTTTTTTTAGTTTTTCGTTGCAATTCATTGTATTTTTTCGTCGGCGTTGTGCTCAACAACTAGACCTGTGAGTGTTGGAATCTCTCTTTATGAAGTTTGTTGAATTAGCTGACGTGGATATTGTGTTGAATGTCTCTGAGGTAAGTTTTTTTCCTATTCTATGTAGCCAGGTTAAAACACAACATTGGTTTCTAATTCCAAATAAACTTTTTTTTAACTTTTAAACAAATAAAAGAATATTCATAACAACCAGGACAAACCATAATTTACCTATACATTAAATTAAAATTTGAAAATATAAACTAAGTCATGCTTATACGCTATACATTAAATTAACATTTGAAAAAATAAATTGAGTAATGTTTATGCGTACTCTATACTAAATTAATAGTATAAATGTTTATGCGTACTCTATACTAAATTAATTAATAGTATAAACCATAAATATAGAGTTTGATTTCAAACTGGTTCACAAAATAACTGACACTCTTTGAGTATTAGATACTAAATATTCAAATAGTAAATGTTAGTTATATTCATGTAGTAAAACACGGTCAATATTTGTATAAATTTTTTTCACGTTTAAAGTTAATAATTTTTTCTGATATGAAATACTTTTAATATATTTATAAAGAAAGTTTTTTTTTTCACATTTAAAGCTAAAGATTTTTTTATACAAGTAGGTAATTTAGGGTCTTACCTATTCTTCATTAATTGTATATCTTTTTACATATACTTGTAGTGGCCGCTTCATCACCAATCATCATATTATGATGTGGAAACTCACTCTACATTGTGTATAATTTAACATATGATCTAACATAAACAAGTTTAGTAATAACACTTTATCATACATTGTTTTTTTTTTTTTGTGGCATAGAGGAACCCAACAACCCCCTAACATGTAACTACTAGTAAACCTATGGGGGGATACGATATGCTCTCCTCCCTGTAGCCCAAGTCACAACATGGGGGATTTGGGCCCGGGTCTTTCGAGTTTCAATGATTTCACATTTCTCGGATTAACCAATTCAGCTGCCCCCCCCGAGATATCATACACATCATACAATGATATTTAATATTGAGAAGATAAATACAAAAATTTATTCAAAAATACAAAATCATAAGTTTTCCTCAAAATGCATCGATGTACCACTAACACATTTGTAAACTTATTAATTTGAACAATTATCAACATGAAACTAACAAAAATAATTCAAATGATAAACTCATTAAGATCCCCCACGATGGGTGTGAACTTCGTCCAACAGTCATAATGATGTGAAAGGCTCACAAATTAGACAACCATTTGGCCTATCACATAAACTCCTCTATAGGTTGGCATGTTCAGATTTATTCTAGTGTGATGGAGGTACTCTCATACTTCAAGCTATGGTACAATATCTCTCTTATGGCTCATAGTTTAATCATGAGGCCTCATTATTATGAGGAAATATTTCAATTGGGGTTGTGTGAGGGTAGCGTGATGACTAGCCAAAAAACTTCCTTAAATTTATATCCAAAATAGGTGCACTACTTACAAATGACATTATTCTCTCCACCTATGTTTTGTGCCTCCCCTTTGCCGGTCCATGGCCGCCATGCCTGCCTTCCTGATCATCTCCATGCATTCATTGGTTGGCACTACATTGGTTTGCACTAGTCTTCACGAATTTGGAGTGTTAGTATTTCCATCCTCCTCTGTTTTGAAAACTTTCATCCTCCAGTGAGAACATGGGGGATATGGGGCTTCACCTAGCCTTCACAACTTTTTGTAATGGTGTGCCTCTCAAGGACAGTGCTTTGCTTCCTGTCGGTAAGCATGAAAATTTAATAGTCCCTTAGTTCAATCGTAGTTCTCCTTTTGAACCACAATGGCCTCTTATTCTCATCTCAAGGCTTAGGCTTAAAAGTGTGGTTTTGTATGTCGTAGGGCCTAAAATTCTCCCATTGAAGTTTCAATCATTTCATAGCTCTAGTTGGTGGTTTCTTTCGATTCATGTTCTGCTAAGCTTGCTCAACTCCTATTGTCACTAGGAAGGTGTCCTTGGGGTGGTCGAGTTTCACTAGTTTTCTATGGCAACTTTGTGGTGGCTCATCATCATTGTCAAGGTCCTTGGTTAGCTTGTGGTTCGTGGGTGACACGTCTATGCATGGCTCTGCACCCACTAATTTCATCATGGCTCCTCTAGCTCTACGATGGCTCTTTGTCGCTACCGAGGTTCTTGGTCAACTCGTGGTTCATGGGTGGAACTTATAAGCATGGATTTGCACCCGTGGCTTTCATTGTGGTTCCTCTAGCTCTATGGTGGCTCATTGTTTTTGTGAGGTTATTAGTCAAATTGTGGTCTGTTGGTGGAAAGTTTGTGTGTGCATTTGCACCAATGTTTTTCAACATGGCTCCTCTAGGTCATAGTACAATCTTAGTTTTATTTTTTAATTGTCAATGGAAGCTAAATTTTGTTATGGTTCATCCAAAAAGACTTTGTAAAGTAGAGCTCCCATAATTGCATGTGCATTTGCACCAATGTTTTTCAACATGGCTCCTCTAGGTCATAGTACAATCTTAGTTTTATTTTTTAATTGTCAATGGAAGCTAAATTTTGTTATGGTTCATCCAAAAAGACTTTGTAAAGTAGAGCTCCCATAATTGCATGTGCATTTGCACCAATGTTTTTCAACATGGCTCCTCTAGGTCATAGTACAATCTTAGTTTTATTTTTTAATTGTCAATGGAAGCTAAATTTTGTTATGGTTCATCCAAAAAGACTTTGTAAAGTAGAGCTCCCATAATTGCATGTGCATTTGCACCAATGTTTTTCAACATGGCTCCTCTAGGTCATAGTACAATCTTAGTTTTATTTTTTAATTGTCAATGGAAGCTAAATTTTGTTATGGTTCATCCAAAAAGACTTTGTAAAGTAGAGCTCCCATAATTATGCTCTCTTGCAACTCTATGCATATAGTGGCAATGTTTTCTTTTTGTCTACCAAACTATTAAAAAGGGATATATGTAATCTCAAGACTTTCAATTTGTGTTATTGGTTTGGTTTCCCGGTGGGAAGACCAATAGCACAAATAATTATCTCACAAAAAAAAAGACAAACTCACTAAGAGGCCTAATTAAAATACAACCTCAGATTTGCATTAACCATCAATAGTGAAGAAATAATAGGTGATGGTTGGTTAACATAATTGTACATTCAAATGTCCCGGATCCGGGTGGCAGGCATGCTCGCACGGTTCTCCATGCAAACATTTAACACCCTGTATAGCCAGCTGCAAGGCAGCGTGGATTCCCGGGAGGTTAAAACATGCGAGAGCAGGTATGTAATTAAGTTCAGATCGGGAACGAGATCGGCATTTATGCTCGGCGTCGTTCGATGCAACATTCTCTGGGTTATAACTATGGTGATCCATGGCTTTCTTACCCTGTTCTGTGCTCTGAGATGCGGCATTTCAGTTGGGCGGATGACAGTAGAGATTGATGGCATAATTCAGGGGCATGGCCACAAGCTCATAGACAGTTTTCCTAAGGGTAATCCTCTTCCTGTTATGAATTTCTGCACTTTGTTTATGTTGGCTATCTTTGTGGATGTCCTGGTTGTTAATGTGGAGCTGTTGGTCGACACCTTGGTTTGGTTAGTTGGTAGCCTGGTTAAGCATACCTTTGGCCTTAATTGTCCTTGTTCTGTTGGTCATACTGCGCATAATCCTTCACCCAACTCCCTTTGCTCTGGCATAATGGTTCGCTCTGGTAAATGTCATCGCTCTGGGGGTCGCCGAGACACCCGTTTGCATTCTCCTGCCGGTTTTTCCCTGGAAACTGCGGCGGAACCGCTGAGTCCCTCTTCCGCTCAGGAAGCTGAGCCGTTTGCTAGCTCTGGTAGGAAGCCCAAACCCAACAGTGCTTTTCAAACTACGCACTTTAAATTCCAGAGTAACCTGCACAGACCTCTGGTCACGGCTCACATCACTCTCATTCTCTCGGAGGAGGAAAATCTTGTCACCCCCTTGACCTGCATCACCCCTGAGCCCTCTCTCGGTAGTGACAACTCCACGGACCGCGACAGCAAGGATAATTGGGCTAAAGAAAAGGCTAAACAGGAGGCTCTTCTCAGAAATCTCCCTCCTCTGGACGACACTGTGCCTTTGGCTGAAGATAAAGTTCATGGTGATGCGGAATAGGCCATCACCATCCCTGGCAGCGATCTCAGTGGCAATGAAGGTCTCAAGGATGGCAATACGGCCCGAGACGAGAAGGATATTAATGAACCAGCACAAGAGAAATAGTATTTCCTGGGACAGTCTCTCTTGTTTTTGTTCAGATCTCAGAACTTGGGTTGACTCTTTTATGTATCTGTCTTACTCGTCTGTAGCTCCTAGATGGGATTTTGCTCACTCTGTGTTCGCGGCGCTGCATGATTTTTGGGTTTTTGGACAAACTCAGTTTCTCTCCTGGCCGATGTATGGTCTTCTCTATGTATGCTTCTGGTTTCAGGGACTCTATAATGGCTTGCCCCAGCTTGTCTGTAATGGGGCGGCACTGTTTTTTCGAGTGCAGAAATGCCTCGCTCATATGTAAAAATATTTTATGTTTCAGTTAATAGAAGTTAGTATTTGCAGAGAAAAAAAAATTGTACATTCAAATGGAGTTTTCACAATAAGAAATTTTATTTTTAGTGATTCATGTTTTTGTGAAATGACTCATGTTCTTGATTAATACATTAGTGAAATGACTCATATTATATACAAGATCTATGGGTTTTATATGTGCAACCATGTATATGATAAAACTAGGCTTATTTATGCAAATGCACATGGATGCCATGGAAAATAACACTTAAATATGTAATAGAATAGAAGCATGGGCATTACATTTATATTTGGATGTCATTTATGAAATGCCATTGATTATAGGTAGGATAATGGTCTCCAATTAAAGTTGTCATCTTCTTGTCATTTAGCATGGCCTCATTTCTGGTGAGGTTTCACTAAGTAATAAACTTTCTTTCTTGTAATTCCCCCTCCACATGTGTTGCCTTAAATAAAACTTCATTAAATCTAAACAAGAGAAAACCTATTCTCAATTGCTTCTAATGCACTTGGTGCACTGTGTACCCTATGATCATGGTTAGTACCAATCATGTGTTTAAAATTTACTTGTGTTACCACATCATTATTAGTATTATGGCATAGTCCACATGCATATTTTATTAATATTGTCCCTTTTGTTTTGTTCACAAGGTTGCTTGTTGAGGATTTTTTAATACCATTTGTCACCCCACTATAAAATATTTCTTTTAGAACGGTTTCCTAAGAAAATAATTTTTTATTGGACATAAACTTATTCAAATTTAATCACTTCTTATACCTTACTCATATATTTATCAATTTGATTGGGAGCAAGAGCACTTTAGAGATAACACTTATAATATCAGGGAATGAAGAAAAAACATAAAGAGGACACACTTATGTATGAATGAGCTACAACATACATGTATACACAACTTTGATAATCCACTATTAATGCAATTACTAATGCATATTTAGTACATTATTGATATAAATTGTCATCAATATCTTAGATGGGATGAGCTAAATGAGCATTTATTAGGTTGACAGGTGACTAGATTTAGAGGAGATGTTTGTGAGGTGGGGGTTGATATAGGCCTTAGATGGGATGAGATAAATGTGAATTGACTAGGCTGATGGGTGACTAGATTTAGAAGAGACGTTTGTGAGGTGGGGGTTGATATATGCCTTAATGGATTTTTCCTATAGGTGCTAAACCAAATAATAACCTTTGATGAAAAGCTCATTTAGGTAGTTGCAACATCATGGTCTCAACTTGTGTGTTAATGTAAGCAACAATGAAGTTCTTGGTGAAGGTTTCATGGGTCTATGATTGAAGCTTCAAACTTTATCGTGAATCAAGAATATTTTAGGGGCGAAGTTTCGTTAATTGGCTATTTTTTGACCATTTTTCTTTAAAAAAAATTCGCTCATTTGGTTAAAAGTTTCTCTATTTTTTACATAGATATGATTAAATTGATAATATTTTCCAAAAAATTACTAGTTTTAATAATAAATTACATGTTTTTTAATTGAATATTTGTCTATATTTTATATGTATGGTTTTTCAAACTATAATAGTCGCTTATAATATTATTTATAGATATAGTATTTGAATCTTTAAAAAATACCCATTGGTGATCCCAACCTCTAATGTGGGGTAGCATCTAATATTTGGTTTTAGATTTTTATTCTAAGGAGTTTATTTGGAGGGTGTCACTATTTTGTTGTATCAAATTTTATAAATTATAAAGTGTTTCTTTGATTTGTCAGTAGTGTTGTAGCCATTCAACCATCCAAACTAAGGTAAGATGGCTAGTGAAAGGCAGATTGAGGGAGGGAAAAAGCAATAAAAATAGGTGTGGAGGTCCACCAAGGAAGCAGTGGGTTGAGATTATAATAAAGAAAGAAAAAACAACCTACCCCAACAAGCTTTCAAAAAATACCAAAGGACTAGTGGAGAAAAATTAAGATAGGGTTAGATAACATAAATATGTGACTCCCATTGAGCAAGTTGATGAGGAAATTTTGGAGTGAATTCCAGACACTGGCATTTCAAGGAGTATGTATCCAAATTCTTGAAAATGGTGGGGATTTATTGGCACAAGAAGACCTTCATAGACATGACAATGGAGATAGGAGGAGCTCATCAAAATGAAATTTTTAATAAACCAAACTTGTTGGAATAGTGATTAGACGACATTGATTATAATTATGAAAATATCATCCATAAATATGGTGGTTCAAGGCAAAGTGAGGTTAGGGGAGCGGAAGAACAACCTAGAAAGGTGAAGGAAGTGGAGTTGAGCAATATGGATGCAATGTAGTCTAAAACAAGTTTCCAAACCGAATTCAGTGGATGAGTTACCTCCCATATTCACCAATGTTGATTTAAAGTTTGATGATTAGCCACAACCTTTCCATGTTTTTCTTGTTTCATAGGTTTTTAGCTTTGTCATATAGACAATCATCACATATCTAGAATAATAGTATCATAAGCTTATGTTATGTTTACCTTGCTATTAAACCTTAGCACAGACTTGATATGTCTACTCTAAGCATGTTGATGCTTTGTGTTCTTGGAGGTTATGATTGTCTTTATAACCATTTTTTTGAAAAATAGTATAAAACTTAGCGCTCTCTCTCTATATATATAATCTCATTATTAATTATAACATGATGTATTAATAATATCAAGATGCATTATTCCCCGGATGCGGGTGCGAGCATGTGATAGCTGTACGGGGGCGGGCTTCCCACTGGGCAAGTGGCGGCCCAGGCTCGCCACCTGTACACAGACATTAACACCCTGCCTTAACTATCCCTCCAGATGCTTCGTCCACTGCATTCGAGCTGCTTTGATCATCCCTCCTCGCGCGAGGTCTGCAACTCCACCCTCCGGGAAACTAATGAATGCCTCTGGTTCGCACATGGCACGCTGCAGGTCCTCTCCATATAATGACAGAGGCACAGGAAAGGTAATGTATAGTTTGCGGATTGTTCTGGTTTATATTTGGCTCTGGACTTATGTGTTGTGGCAGGCTTCCTCCCTAATTTCCGCGCTAGTCTATAGCTGCTGGTGGCCTGATACCATTCCTCGGCCTGCTATCATCCCTCGGCCTACCATCATTCCTTGGTCTGCTAGCCAATTTTCCCAGGTCTGTAGAGGCAATTCTCTCCTGCAATTACCAGTGTCTCCTGTAGCCCTTTGGCCTTTCCGCGCCTCTGCGCCTCTTGTTAACCCGTTGCATAATACTCAGTCAATTCCACACTACTCCAGCCTCCTTCGTGTCCACCCCAGTCTGCAATGCCTAAGGAGAGGCTTCGCGCTAGTTGTCGTCGTGGCGGGTCTCGGGGAGGGGCAAGAGGTCGTGCCACCATCCCTCGTTCTTCTGACTCGTTGTCAGACGATGCTAACAGTGCTCGTCGCCAACGCGGAAGAAGACAAGGGCAAGCTCAAGCCCCGGCCTGTAATCACAGCTTCCATCCCACAACTCGATTCATCTTCCCCTGCCTTCTGGACTCGGACACTTACTATGTGTCTGTTAAAATTGAGAAATGTGAGCATGAGGTTCGTGCGCCAGCAGCAGAGGAACACAGGCCTCCGGCCCCAGTATTGGATCAACCAACCTTGTCTCCTGCACAGAGGGTCTGTCCGGAAATTCTTCCTCCAGCTCCAGAGCAGGGTCAGTGCAACTTGGCAGAGGCATCAGCGGGAGCCGTGGCCGGTCCAAGCGCTCCTGCGGAAGATGATGCGCCTCACACAGACTCAAGCGATCCGGACCCGTATGCTTGCAGAGTGGTGGAATAGGTGCCATCTACTTCTGTGGACGACTGAACCAGTTCTCAGGGCTACAGGGCGAAGGGTATGGCAATGTCTTTTGTTCATCTGTTGGGTCATGATATGCGTATTTTTCAATATTCTCTCTATATGTAAGGTTGCTGCTCTGCCCAGTCCTGGGCAGCACAACCATAGTTCTTATGATATGCTTCTGTGTGCGGCGTCAATGGCGGATTATAGAGTCAGGGAATATGCTTCTTGAGTCAGTCTTGGGGTTCTGGGTTCTGGTTAAAAAGTCTGTATGTCGGAATATGTATGGGTTTCAAGGTTTTTTTCCTCACTGTCAGAGTTTTGTAACACCAGGCAAGTCTCCCAATCCTGGGGTAGAACAAATGCCTGGCTAGATAAGGACATCAATGCTGCAAAATCCATCTCTGTAGGATGGTAATATCCGAGGTGCGCCTCGTTGTAAGTTTTTGAAGTTTTGTACCATAATAGAATTAGACTAATTTACAAAAAAAAAAATATCAAGATGCATTATTTATGTTATTAATTTTCAATATATTTATCATAAATAAATTGATAATATTAGTATTAATTGATACATGATAAAGTATTGTTCAAACATTAAAATATTTAATTAAAAAAAAAAAAAAAAAAGTATTCTCTAATTTTTCTTCTTCTTAAGCAAATTTCTTCTAGTTCTTATGATTATTTTACATGTAATTTTGAAAAACAAAATCTACATGGTAAATAGTTATATGGATTTGTGTACTTTAGTTTCAAGTTGTATAAAACCATATGGATTTGTGTGAATCTTGTTTTAAGAATGTTTTTTGAATTTTATCATATTTATTTGGATGCTTTAACAATGCAAAAGAATTTAGAGAAGCAAATGAAATTATTTGGTCATGGTAATAGAAAATAATGTATACAAAACATTTTCTAGATATTTCTATAAAAATAATGTTTTGAAAAGTTTTTTTTTTGTAAGCTTAGGAGAGACCCTTTTTTTCTATTACCAAAAATTGAAACCACTACAATATTGTGGTGATCTCAACCCGCCCCGAGGGGAAACCGGGTTTCTTGACCACCTGAAGTTTTTAATAGCTAGCCAAAAAAAAAAAGTTTTCAGTCTATCTTTCCAGGCTTTATATACATCAGCCTTATATCTATTAATATTGTTCTTTGACTGCATATAATATTGAACAAAAATCCTACACATAGCTAATATACACTAGAACTAGACTTTATAAAACCTCCAAAAAACATGCCTTTTCTTTACTGGTCCCCTGCATCTTCCTGCTGCTCCTTCTCCTTCTTTATTCCCAATCCGCTTGCCTGTATCTGTTGCTGAATTTCTTCCAGCCTCTTATCCTGCATGAGCAAGTTGATTTGAATGTTCCTCAGCTCCTTTTTCAGATTTGGGATCCCCTGGGATAATTCTGCCATTTCCATGGCTACTTGTTCCATAGCCTTGGCCAGAAGCCTCTTCATTACCCAATAAACGTGCAGAGATTGTTTATATAAGGTCATTCGACCGCGAGTATGACCCGGATCTGGAAGAAGATACACCCAATCCTCCATTTCCTCCTCTGATTGAGCCTGTATTGCCTCCTCTTCCAAATGCTCAATTATCCTTCTAATTTTTGGATTGGTCTTCTCACAGTAAGCCCTCTCAGCTACCTGCACTTTCCTCCCTATCGTTTTCCTCCCCTTCCTGACTGTCCCTGTTGCGCTGGCCTCTCCATCTTCCACCGTTCCTTCTTTGCACCTTCGTCCTCGCCTGCTTCTTTCTTTGGCTCCTCCCCGTCTCCTCTGACCTCCCCTGCCTCATCGACCTCGTCCTCTTGCATGTCTCCCGCTCTCCTCTCCGTCCTCCCGGTTCTAATTACCCCCGCCATCCTCTCTTCCTCTCTTCGTAGTCCTGTTCCCCACTGGTTTCCCGTTCCTTCCGAACTTTTCAGTCACTGGCTCGCCTTTCTCCTTGTCCACGCCGAACTCTTCACTCTCACTCTCTGAGTCATCATACACTGGGATAAAAATCTTCTATGTATCCCTCTCCATTACGCCTTTTCCCTTGACATCTCGGTCCCCTCGTCCCTGATTCCCTTCCTCTGCCCTGCTCCTCATCCATCTGCCTGCGTTCATGCTGCTTCCCTCCACCATTCTTTCCTTATGCCTTGGTTTCCTTCCCTGCATCCCTGTCCTCTTGTTCCGGCTCCTAATTTATCCCTTTCTCCAGGCTGAAATCGTCGATTTTTCACCACCCTCTCTCGTTCTTCTGCATGCACTCCTTCCTTTCGTTCTTTTTCACCAGCCCTTATCCCTTATACCTCCCCTCCTTCTTCTGCTCTTATGGCTCACCTCCCTTTCCGCTTCGCTGCCCCATTCTCCCATACCATCATTCACCTGTCGATTCTCTAACATCCTGACAGATCTACCCGCCTCCATCGGTACTCTGTCGTCTCCTCGCCTTGATATGATATCCTTCTCCCCAATCCGCTTGACCGTGCTCATCATTTCTTGATCCTCGCCTTCTCTTTCCTGCATGCCACACCGTCGAACATTAATTATCCTGATTGCCACCTTGCTCATCCCGATCGGGAGTCTTTTCCTCATTCCTTTATCCTGTAATTGATTCATTATGATCATGGGTAACTATGTTTTTTAGTTCTCCCCAGCTCTGGTCCTCTTCCAACGATGGCCAGCTGTTGTCCAGTCTTCTGACCGGCTCTTTACTCCCCCAATTCACCAGTAGGTCCGCAGCCCTATTCCCTTTACGCCTCACATGGTTTATTATTTTATACTCGATTCTACTTAGCAGACCCGCTATGTCTTGGATAATCCCCGTTGTCCTCCAACTTTTCGCCACTTGCTCCCAACTCTTTCCATCCTTTAGTTTGCATAGCATCCCTATTGTTACCTGCGAATCTCCTTCTATTTCTAGATTCATGTATCTATTTCTCACTGCTATTCTTAATCCCTGATGGACCGCCCACAGCTCCGCTTCATTATTCGTCATTTCCCCTCCCCATTCCGCAAACACCCACCTTTTTTTTTTCTTGGTGTCCCTGAAGATACCCCCTAGGCCTGCTGGCCCAGGGTTACCTTTAGACGCCCCATCAAAGTTCAGTTTGATGAAATGCTCTCCTGGATATCTGAATTGGTTGGGGCTTTGTATTTGAGGGCCGCTCCTGTTTTCTTTTCTGGGGTAAATCATACTGAATTCCATATTTAAATTGGATACTATTCCTCTTTCCTCTTGGTTCATTTTCCAATCCTCCTCTTCCCATGTCTCGGACAGAACTGTTTCCTTGATCAATTTACATACTTCCTCCCATATTCTTTCAGGTTGACAGCTTTGTCCCCGGAAGATCCTCCTATTTCGTTCTTTCCAAAGGAACCATATTACAAAGCCCACTGATAGGTTCCATATTCTTCTCACTACTCTGCTGTGGAATTGTCCTTTGCCCCATTGCATTATGGTGTTCTGAATGCTGTTTGGATCTCTCATTGTCTTCCCGAAAAGTAATCTGATCTTCTCCCATAAATTCCTTGCAAAAGGGCATTTGTTTAATATATGATCTTGGTTTTCCTCTTCTTTGGTGCATAGGCTGCATCTCGAGGGCCCATAAAAACCTCTCTTCTGTATTTTATCCCAAGTTAGAATCCGTCCCTTACTTACCAGCCATGCACATATTGTGATTTTCGGCCACCACTTTCCTTCCCATATTATTCTCCAATCAATCGCTCCATCCTCCCTTTCTTGTTTTGTTGTTAAGTAGTAGGCTTCTTTTACTGTGAATGTTCCTTTCATTGATCTTCCCCACCTGAGAATGTCCATTCCTGGTCTTATTTTAATTTTCCTCAATTCTACCACTTTAGTATATATTTTCTCTAGGTCTTGGTTTATATTCTCAAACCATTCCTCTGGTTTCCTCCAATTCCTCCATATTCCATTGTTCTCTCCATTTTGCTAATAATCCCTCACGTACTCCAGTCTTGCCCTCTTTGCTTTCTGTTGTATTTCTTGTAAGGTTTGTATCTCTGACAATTTATCTCGCTGCTGCCAACCATCCTCCCAAAATTTAGCGCTGCTCCCTTCACGGATTTCCCAGAAAGCATGATTGTTGACCACGTCCCTGTTCAAACTTGCCAATTCCCATATTGAGGATCCTTTTGGGACTTCTCCAATTCTCAGTCTGCCCTCTACTGTATCAGGCATATTATATTTTTGTGCCCATATTTTTTTCCATACATCATTTCCTCCTTGTACCCACCTACACCATAATTTTGCTCCTAATATCTTATTCAACATTTCCAGATCTCTTATACCCAATCCCCCTTCCTCTTTTCTTTTTACTAGATTTTTCCATGAGACTAAGGCCCATTTCCTTTGTTGTTTAGGGCCACCCCATAAAAATTTCCCAAATATTTCTTTCAATTTTGTGCACACTCCTTTGGGCGCTGCCCTAATGGACAAGGGGTAGATAGGAATCGATTGCAGTACCGATTTTAACAGAACAATTTTGCTGGCTATGTTCAAAGATCTAAAGGACCAACTTGCCAGTCTGTTTTTTATTTTATCTATCACACTCTGCCATTTTTTCATCCGGGTAGGATTTATGTCCAGCTGATTCCCCAGATACTTAGTAGGGAGATCCCCCTGTCTGAAGCCTAAAGTTCTGGTAAGATGAGCCTTGATAGGATCAGGGGTATTAAATATGAATGTACATGATTTTTCTTTATTTATCTACATTCCTGATGTATCCATAAAAATTTCAAGTATTCTTTTGATGTTCCTTACCTCTTTGATTGATACCTCTCCAAATAGCATAATGTCGTCTACAAACTGCTGATGCGTTATTGTCAGATTGTTCCCCATGGTTCTAGGCCTTTAATTCTTTTTTCCGTTAGCTCTCTTTTGAGGTTTCTCCCTAGCCCCTCAGCTGCCATTATGAATAGAAAAGGAGAAATAGGGTCTCCATGTCTTATTCCCCTTATTGCATTAAAGGTATTCGAAGGGATACCATTTACCAGTATTGAGAAAATCGGTGTTGAAATCATGTTGTAGACCCATTCGATCCATCTCTTTTCGAATCCAAATGCTTCAAGCACCACTCTGAGGTATTTCAAACTCAAGCGGTCATAGGCTTTTGACAGATCTAACTTCATCATCATTCCTCTCTGCTTTTTTTGATTTAGGGAATGAATCATCTCCTGAGTAACTACTAATCCATCAAGTATTTTTCGTCCCTCAACAAAGCCAGTTTGTTCAGGTGAGATGATATTCGGGAGTAAAGGCTTTAATCTTTTCGCTATCAGGGTAGCTATAATCTTATAAATGACATTGGACAGTGCTATTGGGCGAAATCCTTGAGCATCCTTCGACTTATTACTCTTAGGGATCAGAGTTAGAAAGGTAGAGTTAATACCTGGCCAGATCTTTTCAAAACATTATTCAGAGAAGGCAAAAACCAAGGCTGGAGGGAACGAGAGCCCAACCAAAGGAAAAGAATATACCAGTCGAAAACCAAAACAAGTTTCAGGTCCTTCAGGATGAGGAAGAAGAAACCGAGGATGGAAAGAAGGCAGAAGAGGATGATGAAAACACACCAATGGAGATCATAATAGAGACAACAGGAAAAAGTATAAGTCAGAACAGAGAAGCAGAAGTAGAGATGGGGGAAAGTCAGGAGAATATAGTAGAACAGATGCCGAAGGAATCAGATAATCGAAAAGATAATGGGGTCGAAGAGGAAAGAATAATGAAGAAACTACTTCAAGAATGGAAGAACCTAGATGAAAGATTCATCCCGGAATCACAGAAACAACAATATAAGGAAGCTTTCCAGAAATACAAGGAGAAGAAAGGCAGTGCTTCAGAGATCGGAATAGATCAAACAGGATCACAGGGAAACCAAAACTTGGGAATGGACGGTATTGGCAAAGGGGGCAGAAAGAGAGGAAGACAAACAATAAATGAAACGATCCAAGCAGTGGGAGAAACACTGGTTAATTCAGGTAGGGTGATACCTCTGCCAGAGGTATTTCAACAACCATCAAAAAGTTATAAATGATAATTACAAGTTGGAATATTAGGGGGCTCAACAGTAAAGGCAAGCAGAGATATTTAAATGAGAGATTGAAGAAGGACAAACCGAGCATAATGCTAATTCAGGAAACGAAAATGGACTATCAACAACTGCAAGAAATAACGAAAAGGATGAGACCTGAATACGAGGTAATGGCTCAAGATGCGGTTGGTTCAGCTGGGGGTCTGGCAATTATATGGAACCCTGAGGAGGTAATTTTTGAGAATTGGATTAGCTTACCTAGAATACTAACAGGACTGTTCAGGTTGACAGGAATGGAGGAAAGAATTCTTATTTCAGGGGTTTATGGTCCCCACATACCCAAGGAACGGAAGGAATTCCTTAAGAACATGCAGGCAATAAGACGAATCATCCTGGGAAACCTATGGATAATAGGAGGGGATTTTAACATGATCCGAGAGTTAGGAGAAAAGAAAGGAGGTATAAGAAGACCAGATCAGAGCATGGAGGAGTTTAACGAGGTGATAACAGATCAGAGACTAATAGATATCCCCACAACTAATGGTGTCTTTACATGGAATAACAGGAGGGGAGGAAAAAACCAGATTGCCTCGAGATTAGATAGGTTCCTTTTGTCCGAACAAATTTTGAACTGAGATGTATTCATAGAAGCAAAAATTCTACCAGGACTAGGGTCGGACCATTGGCCGATTCGACTAGAAATTGATATCAAGAAGAACAATGGTAAGAAACCATTTAGATTTGAGGCTTTCTGGCTTAGAAACCCCGAATTCTTACGCAAAATGGAAGAATGGTGGACTCAGAGTAGAGTTAAAGGGAAGGGGAAAATTCATACCATCCAATTGAAGCTCAAGGAAATCAAGGGTAAAATCAAAAAATGGAATAAAGAGGAGTTTGGGAATATCATGGAGGAAAAACAGAAATTAGAGAAAGAAATGGAGGAAACACAGCAAAAAATAATTCTAGAAGGAAGGGATGAAGAGAGGAGTAATGAGGAGGGAAGAATAATCAGCCAATTGGAAGAAAGGAGAAAACAGGAAGAGATTTTGTGGAGAAAAAAGTCAAGGATTAAATGGTTGCGCGAAGGTGAGAGGAATACCAAATTTTTTCATCAAGCTATGGTCCAAAACAGACAAAGGAATCGGATCTTTTCTATCAAAAATGCAGAGGGGGAACGGATAATAGAACAGGGAGAGATTGAAAAAGTCCTAGTGGATTATCATAAAGAAATTCTCACTGAACCACAGGGGGAACGAGGAGAAGCAATAGAATATATTTGCAAGGAAATACCAAGACTCATAACAATTTTTTGATTACATTTCTTTAAAATTCTCTGAATAAATCTAAGAATACAAAAACATCCTAATAACATCTATATATGGACTTTCAAAAATAATCTTGTTAGATTTTGCTCACATATTTTAGTTATTCGTTTGGTTATACAACATTGAAGAAACACATTTCAATCTAATTGTTATTCAAATCACTTATAACATTTTATAAGTTTTATATTAATTTAAAAAAAAAAATAAAAAAAAAAAAAAAAAAAAAAAAAAACATTTAATATTTTTGTTGGGCTATATTATAAGAGATAAAGGTTTGAATTTGGGCTCAATCTCACTTGTCTCTAAATTTTCATCCATGTGTGTTTGAATATGTACCAGTCATAAATTAAAAAAATATTAGTGTAAGGGTATTTTTATAGTTTTTTTTAATGGCATTTTTATATTAAATGTTTATAATCATATTAATGTAAGAGGACATGAGTGTTGTATTAAATGGCAACCTTGTAATTGGCCAATTGAAGGTAGAGCTACATAATATGCAAAATTATGTAAAAACACATGGAAATATATCAAGAAGGTGTGCCTTATAAAAAGGTAAATCTAAGTTAGAGCTTAATAGCTTGATTATGATAGAGATTTTCAAATAGAGTGAAAAATAAAGCTTTTCAAATGATAAAATCCCTTGACACTAATTTGGTTTGAGATCTAATCCATCCATCAAAATATTAAACTTTTTTTTCTTGAGTAATCTTATATCATATCTTTGAATATTTTATGACCATCCATAGAGTCCTAGTAGCCAAGGATACCCTAAAATGGTAATATTAATAGACCCGTTTAAGGTTGGAATGTTATTATTATATCCTCCCAATTTGTTGAGGACTGATGGAAGTAGCCTTTTCACAAAATTTGTTTGTCATGGTAGCAAACATTTATCTATTGTTAATAGAGAAATGGTCAAAATGAACTTGTATGTTAATTCACTATCTTGCTAAATTACTTCGTCACTATGTATCCTATAAATTCTAATAGATATCAACATCTCTTCTGGTCAGATAATTAGCTTTCATCATAATTAGTACATTAATATAAATATACAAAACTCCTTTTGACTCTGCTTGAATGTGCACTTGTTTGCTGACAATGTTGATTTCTCAAAGACACTGGAGTAGTAAAACTATTTTTTGATAAATATAATATTTACCATAAAAACAAACATCTTATTATCCATCATGAATCATCCATCACTGACCTTCCAGATACCATCAATCATCTCATATAAATGTATTAAAAAACATCTTATAATTGGTAATCTTTTTCTAAAAAAAGGTTGTAGCATTGATGAGAGATTCTTAAAAACAATATAATCCATTGTTTTGACATGTAAATATACCAACCATTAAAACAAATTCATGTCTATCAAGGCATCATTAAAAAAACATCTTATAATTGGTAATCTTTTTCTAAAAAAAGATTGTAGCATTGATGAGAGATTCTTAAAAACAATATAATCCATTGTTTTGACACGTAAATATACAAACAATTAAAACAAATTCATGTCTATCAGGGCATCATCTCCATTTTCATTGGTATTAAAAAAAATTATATTAGAAAAAATTCGCATAATCAATTTTTTTATATTAGAAAAAAATTCACATAATCAATTTTTTTTGCAAAGCAACTTGTAGCATTGGCAGGGGTCCTTGATTGAGGTGCGAATGTTTGCTACTATTTTTTGCTTTTAAAAATACATACAAGAAAATTCATGACTATCCAAGCATCATCTCTAATTATAATGGCATAGCAAAATGACATAAGAGAGACTAGATGATGTGATCCACGATCATTTTTTTTAGTTTTTCATTGCAATTCATTGTATTTTTCAGTCGGCGTTGTGCTCAACAACGTTAAATTAAAATTATACTAACTAATTTAGTAGCATAAAGCAAAAATAGAGTTCGATTTCAAATAGGCTCTTAAAATATCTGACACTTTTTGAATATTAGATAGTAAATCCTAGTTATATTTCTCTAGTAAAATATTCTTAATATTTTTATGAGAAATATTTTATTTTTTTTCACATTTAAAATTAATAATTTTTTGATATAAAATATTCTCAATAACTTTTGTTTTTTTTGGTAAGTAGGCAATTCAGTGTTTCTACTTACTCTTGATTAATTGTATATTTTTTTACATATACTTGCAGTGGTCTCTTCATCACCAATCATCATATTATGATGTAGAAACTCACTCTACATAGTGTATAATTTAACATATGATCTAACATAATCAAGTTTAGTAATAACACTTTATCATACATTGTTTTTTTTGTGACCTAGAGGAACCCAACAACCCACCTAACACGTAACTACTAGTAAACCTATGGGGGATATGATATGTCCTCCTCCCCGTAGGTCGGGTCACAACATGGGGGATTTTGCCCTGGGTCTTTCGAGTTTCAATGATTTCATCTTTCTCAGATTGACCAATTGAGTTGCCCACCCCCCGAGACATCATACACATCATACATTGATATTTAATATTGAGAAGATAAATACAATAAATTTATTCAAAAGGCAAAATCATAAGTTTTCCTCAAAATGCATTGATGTACCACTAACATATTCATAGACTTATTAATTTGAACAAATATCAACATGAAGCTAACAAAAATAATTCAAATGATAAACTCATTAAGATCCCCCACGATGTGTGTGAACTCTAGCCAACTGCCATAACCATGCAGAAGGCTCACAAATCCTATCACATAAACTCCTTTATAGGTTGGCATATTTGAATTTATTCTAGTATGATGGAGGTACTCTCATACTTCAGGATATGGTACAATATCTCTCTCATGGCTCATAGTTTAATCATGGGGCCTCATTATTATGAGGAAGTGTTTTAATTGGGGCTATGTGAGGGTAGCGTGATGGCCAACCAGAAAACTTCCTTAAATTTATATCCAGAATAGGTGCACTACTTACAAATGCCATTATTCTCTCCACCTATGTTTTGTGCCTCCGTTTTGTTGGTCCATGGCCACCATGCCTGCCTTCCTGATCGTCTCCATGCATTCATTGGATGGCCCCTACATTGGCTTGCACTGCTCTTCACGAATTTGGAGTGTCAGTATTGCCATCCTCCTCTGTTTTGGAAACTTTCATCCTCTAGTGAGAACATGGGGGATATGGGGCTTCACCTGGCCTTCACGACTCTTTGTAAAGGTGCACCTCTCAAGGATGGTGATATGTTTCCTGTTGGTAAGCATGCATCTTTAATAGTCACTTAATTCAATCGTAGCTCTCCTCTTGAACCGCAATGCCCTCTTGTTCTCATCTCAAGACTTACCCTTGCCAATGTGGCTTTGTATGTCTTTTGGCATGAAACCCTCCCACTGAAGTTTCAATAATTTCAGGGCTCTAGTTTGTGGTTTCTTTCGGTTCATGTTTTGCTAATCTTTCTCAACTCCTATTGTCACTAGGAAGGTGTTATCGGGGTTGCCAAGTTTCACTAGTTTGATATGGAAACTTTGTGGTGGCTCACCATCATTGTCGAGGTTTTTAGTTAACTTGTGGTTTGTGGGTGACATGTCTATGCATGGCTCTGCACCCATGGATTTCATCATGGCTCCTCTAGCTCAATGGTGGCTCTCCATCACTGCTGAGGTTCTTGGTCAACTCATGGTTCGTGGGTGAAACTTATGAGCGTGGCTTTCATTGTGGTTTTTCCATCTTTATGGTGGCTCACTATTGTTGCAAGGTTATCAATTAGATTGTAGTCTATGGGTGGAAAGTCCGCGTGTGGATTTGCACCAATGGATTTCAACATGGCTCCTCTAGGTCATAGTACAATCTTACTTTTATGTTTTAATTGTTCATGTGAAGCTAAATTTTGTTATGGTTAATCCAAAAAGACTCTGCAAACTAGAGCTCTATAATTCTTCTCTCTTGTAACTCTATGTGTATAGTGGTAATGTTTTCTTTATGTCTACCAAACAATTAAAAAGGATATATGTAATCTCAATACTCGCAATTTGTGTTATTGGTCTAGTTTCCCAATGGGAAGACCAATAGAACAAAGAAATATCTCATGTAAATCTATAATTCAGTAATAAAAAGGAAAACCTTACATGAAAAAAAAGGACAAACTCACTAAGAGGCCTAATTAAAATACAACCTGAGATTTGCATTAACCATCAATAGTGAAGGAATAATAGGTGATGGTTGGTTAACATAATTGTACATTCAAAGGGAGCTTTCACGATAAGAAATTTTGTTTTAGTGATTCATCTATTTGTGAAATGACTCATGTTCTTGATTAATACATTAGTGAAATGACTCATATTATCTATTAGATCTACGAGTCTTATATGTGAAACCACGTATATGATAAAACTAGGTTTATTTATGCAAATGCACATGGATGCCATGGAAAATAACACTTAAACATATGATAGAATAGAATCATGGCCATTACATTTATATTTGGAGTGTTATTTATGAAATGCCATTGATTATAGGCAGGATAATGGTCTCCAAAGAAATTTTCCATCTGCTTGTCATTCAGCATGATCTCATTTCTAGTAAGGTTTCACCGAGTAATAAACTTTCTTTCTTGTAATTCCCCCTCCACACGTGTTGCCTTATATAACACTTCATTAAATCTAAATAAGAAAAACCCTATTCTCAGGTGCTTCTAATGCACTTGGTGCATTGTGTACCCTATGATCATGGTTAGTGTCGATCATATATTTAAAATTTACTTGTGTTACCACATCATTATTAGCATTATGACATAGTCCACATTCATATTTGATTAATATTGTCCATTTTGTTTTGTTCACGAGCTTACTTGTTGAGGATTTCTTTTGAATGCCATTTATTACCCCACATAATATTTATTTTAGAACTTTTTCCTGAGAAAATATATTTTTTTATTGGACATCAACTTATTCAAATTTAATCACTTTTTATACCTTACACATATATCTATCAATTTGATTGGGAGCAAGATCAATTTAGATATAACACTTATAATATCAAGGAATGAAGGAAAAACATAAAAACGTCACACTTATGTATGGATGAATTACAACATACATGTATATACAACTTTGATAATCCACTAGTAATGCAATTACTAATGCATCTTTAGTACACTATTGATATAAATAGTCATCAATATCTCAGATGGGATGAGATAAATGTGCATTTATTAGGCTCATGGGTGACTAGATTTAGAAGATATGATTGTGAGGTGAGGTTGATATAGGCCTCAAATGGGATGAGATAAAGGTGCATTTATTTGGCTGATGGGTGATTGGCTTGAGAAGAGATGTTTGTAAGGTGGGGGTTGATATAGGCCTTAATGGCTCGTCCTATAGGTGCTAAAACAAATAATAACCTTTTGATGAAATGCTCATTTAGGTAGTTGCAACATCATGGTCTCAACTTGTTGTGAAAATTCAGCTAACCCCGAATCGTATTGCAGTAACTAATGTTATTTCTTCTATTTGTTAATTTAATTAAACAAATTATTTATTGTGTGCTACGAAAAATATCAAAACAATTACACTGGAACCTTCAAAAATAAAATATTGTGGAATAAATAGATGCACACATGCAATATGACACTATTATTTTTGGACTAAGTCCCCGAAAAAATCCAACTCAAGAAAATCGATGCAGCAGCTGAGGGTTTTAATATTATGCACTACTGAAAATCTAAGTACAATCTATGGATGCTTAATCTAGAAATCCAAACAGAGAAATAACTGGGAATAATAACTAATCATAAGAATTTCTCACTCCACAAGCAATCCCACACCGACCTTAGCTTCTAATTGAGTTGCTCCTTGCTCCCTTTGCGTAGTCACTGCATCAACCTATGTAGCCACTGCGTCCCACAAGTTCAGAATTGTGTCTCCTCTCACTATCTTGTCAGCTGTTGTCCGGGACATTGATACTCTTTGCCTCCAAACCCTCTACCCAATCTCTGGCTTAGAATATCGACTTCTCCCCAGTAAAATGGAAATCTCCCCAAGAGAGCTTTGCGCCGCCTCTTTATGACAATCACTAGCTCTCTGCAATTTACTACCGAGACTAGAAAATATTCCTCTGGCCTCACTATATCTGCCCCTGTATCACTGCTTTGACCTCACTAAATCACTTCTCGCAACACACAAATGCTACTCTTGAAATCAATTTCTCAGCAAAATTGAACTCTACAAGTGTATTCTCCAAGCTACATCAACTTTCTTCTTATAACCCTATGTTGAAACTTCAACAACCAAGATTAGGTATTAGTCTATGGCTAGGATTAACTAGAAGTCCATCTGTGTGATTTTCTAGAAGATTCACACCATAACTTAATTAATTCTAATTAATTAGTCATATTCCCCAAGTTTAGACTTAGGAAATATTTAAAAACGACTAATAATCTAATTAAGTCATCTCTAGGCGGAATTTCCATAAACGATTTATGGGTTTTGGAGATCTCCTGTATTCTAGCCTCTCCACAAAATTTTGTGGCTAGAACGCATCTGATGCTACAAAAAACTAACATCCCTCTTAGCGAGGAATGTGTTCTAGTGTTGCAACCCACTAAAACAACACCTTTCCTTTGCATCATCTCCTGTCACACTGATATCATCTCCAGTCACGTTGCTGATGTCTGGCTGTTGTTGCTCACCAACCACTGCACAACTATGATATGTGCTTCATCTGTGCTACTGTTGACCCTGCAAAACTGCTGCCAACACTGCATCTGCACTGCAACTCCCTCTCCATCTGCTACTACTACAACTGCAACATCTGTAATTGAAAAGTATCCTAAATATTGAATCAAGTATGATACATCTGTCACTTGAGTCCCTGACTGCTGCTAGTATCTACGATGTCACTGAGGCATCTGCACTACCACTGAATCTGCATTGTGCTAACTGCACAGTTGCCAACTCTACATTGCACTTCCTAGCATCTGACCACAACTAGACTCTGCATCTATCACTTTGGCATCTGACTCAATCTACTGTCACTGATCCATCCTACTACAAAATAATGTGGGCCCTCATAGCAGGGTATTGATTCAAGAGGTGGACCTCCTCAAGAATCCTGCCCGATTTGGCACACTGGAGTCTCATAATCCTCCTCCTCCTTGATATGGTGCTCCACTATCTCCTTTTGAGCCTAGTACCTAGTTGAGACTCTTCTTTTCTCTGCAACTCGCACTTCCTACGACATCTGCCTCCAACAACTAGAAGTCAGACTGCTACCCAAATCTGCATTTTGGCTAACTAGCACGACCTCCTCTAGAAATCTCGTACGGACATCCTTGTAGAGATGAAAAATCTGTGAGACTCAAAACTAGAGAAAATAAACCCGAAAATATCCCTCTTTCCTGCGACCCAACTGTTGGATCTACTACTCGCACTCCCTTCTGGAGTAAGAAGATCTACTCATAACTACTTCCAATTTGCATCTGGAAAAATTAGATCTCTAAAACTCAAGATCCCCTGAGAGAAATTTTCTCTCTGTTGTGTGTGATTTTATTGCACTTGACGCTAGCTCTGCTCTAGCAAATTGTTGCGTCCAGCTAGAGATCTGCTCTGTGAAAATACTAGGCTACTCCCTTTGCCTTTGGAATCCATCGATCTGGAGAGATTGAATATTTCTGTTCCTCTCTCAGAAAAATCGAATCTCCTCGAGTAATTCGGCCTCTTGACAAAGTGACTGCGCTTCCATCTGGGGTTTCAATTTGTTGCCCACACTAAACATCAAAACTCCTTCTATCTTCACTACTGAATTCTTTTGTTGATCATCTGCACTCTGATACCATGTGAAAATTCAGCTAACACTGAATCCTATTATAGCAACTGATGTTATTTCTTCTATTTGTTAATTTAATTAAAAAAATAATAATTTTTGTGTGCTATGGAAAATATTGAAGAAAATACACTGCAACCTTCACAAATAAAATATTGTGGAAGAAATAAAAACGCCAAAAGAAATAGATGCACACACATAATATGACACCATTATTTTTGGACTAAGTCCCCAGAAAAACCCAATTTGGGAAAACTGGTGCAACAACTAAGGGTTTTAATATTATGCAGTAGTGAAAATATGAGTACAATCTATGGATGCTTAATCTAGCAATCCAAACAGAGAAATAACTAGCAATAATAACTAGTGAGAATAATTTCTCACTCCACAGGCGATCCCACACTGACCTCAACTTCTAATTGAGTTGCTCCTTGCTCCCTCTGCGTAGTCTTTGTGTCAGCCTACACAACTATTGTGTCCCACAAGCTCAGAACCACGTCTCCTCTCACTATCTCATTAGTTGTTGTTTAGGAAACTAATACTCTTTACCTCTAGACCCTCTGCTCAGCTTTTGGCTTAGAATCTCGACTTCTCCCCAGCAAAACGGAAATCGCTCCAAGAGGGCTCTACACTACCTTTGTGTTGTCTCTCTATGGAAATCACTGCCACTCTACAATGTACTCATCGGAACTGGAAAAGCTTCCTTAGGCCTCACTATCTCTGCCCCTCTCTCACTACTTCGACCTCACTGAATCACTTCCGGCATCACACAACTGCTACTCTAGAAATCGATTTTTCAGCAAAATCGAACTCTACAAGTGTATGCTCCAAGCCCCGTTGACTTCCTTCCTATAACCGTCTGTTGAGACTTCAATGACCAAGATTAGATCTTAATATATGGCTAGGATTAACTAGAAGTCGATACGTGCGAGTTTCTAGAAGATTCACACCATAACTTAATTAATTCTAATTAATTAGTCATATTCCCTAAGTTTAAACTTAGGAAATATTTAAAAATGACTAACAATCTAATTAAGTCATCTCTAGGTGGAATTTCCATAAACTATTTCTTGGTTTTGGAGATCTCATGTATTCTAGCCTCTCCACAAAATTTGGTGGTAGAACACATTCGATGCTACAAAAAACTAACACTTGTGTGTTAATGTAAGCAACAATGAAGTTATTGGTGAAGGTTTCATGGGTCTAAGGTTGAAGCTTCAACCTTTATGGTGAGTTAAGAATATTTTAGGGGTGAAATTTCACTAACTGGCTATTTTTTGGCCATTTTTCTTTATAAAAAATCGCCCACTTGGTTAAAAATTTGTCTATATTTTATAAAGATATGATTAAATTGATATTATTTGCCAAAAATTTACTAGTTTTAATAATAAATTACATATGTTTTAATTAAATATTTTCCTACATTTTATATGTATGGTTTTTCAAACTATAATAGTCGCTTATAATATTATTTATAGATATAGTATTTGAATCTTTAAAAAATACCCATTGGTGATCCCAACCTCTAATGTGGGGTAGCATCTAATATTTGGTTTTAGATTTTTATTCTAAGGAGTTTATTTGGGGGGTGTCACTATTTTGTTGTATCAAATTTTATAAATTATAAAGTGTCTCTTTGATTTGTCAATAGTGTTGTAGCCATTCAACCATCCAAACTAAGGTAAGATGGCTAGGGAAAGGCAGATTGAGGGAGGGAAAAAGTAATAAAAATAGGTGTCGAGGCCCACCAAGGAAGCAGTGGGTTGAGATTATAATAAAGAAAGTAAAAACAACCTATCCCAACAAGCTTTCTTAAAATATCAAAGGACTAGTGGAGAAAAATTAGGATAGGGTTAGATAACATAAATGTGTGACTCCCATTGAGCAAGTTGATGAGGAAAATTTGGAATGAATTCCAAACACTGGCTTTTCAAGGAGTATAATAAACCAAACTCGTTGGAATAGTGATTAGATGACATTGATTATAATTACGAAAATATCATCCATAAATATGGTGGTTCAAGGTAAAGTGAGGTTAGGGGAGCGGAAGAACAACCTAGAAAGGCGAAGGAAGTGGAGTTGGGAAATATGGATGCAATGTAGTCTAAAACAAGTTGCCAAACCCAATTCAGTGGATGAGTTACCTCCAATATTCACCAATGTTGATTTAAAGTTTGATGATTAGCCATAATCTTTCCATGTTTTTATTGTTTCATAGGTTTTTAGCTTTGTCATATATACAATCATCACATATCTAGAATAATAGTATCATAAGCTTATGTTATGTTTACCTTGCTATGGAACCTTGGTACCAACTTAATATGTCTACTCTAAGTATGTTGATGCTTTGTGTTCTTGGATGTTATGATTGTCTTTATAACCATTTTTTGAAAAATAGTATAAAAGTTAGCGCTCTCTCTCTATATATAATCACATTATTAATTATATCACGATGTATTAACAATATCAAGATGCATTAATTATGTTATTAATTTCCAATATATTTATCATAAATAAATTGATAATATTATTAATGTATTAATTGATACATGATAAAGGTATTGTTCAAACATTAAAATATTTAATTAAAACAAAAAAAAAAAAAGTATTCTCTAATTTTTCTTCTTCTTATGCAAATTTCTTCTAGTTGTTATGATTATTTTACATGTAATTTTGAAAAACAAAATCTACATGGTAAATAGTTATATGGATTTTTGTACTTTAGTTTCAAGTGGTATAAAACCATTTGGATTTGTGTGAATCTTGTTTTAAGAATGTTTTTTGAATTTTATAATATTTATTTGGATGTTTTAACAATGTAAAAGAATTTAGAGAAGGAAATGAAATTATTTGGTCATGGTAATAGAAAATAATGTATACAAAACATTTTTTTGGATATTTCTATACAAATAATTTTACAAATAATGTTTTGAAAAGTTTTGATTACATTTCTTTAAAATTCTTTGAATAAATCTAAGAATACAAAAACATCCTAATAACATTTATATATGGACTTTCAAAAATAATCTTGTTAGATTTTGCTCACGTATATTAGATATTTGTTTGGTTATACAACATTGAAGAAACACATTTTCAATCTAATTGTTATTCAAATCACTTATAACATTTTATATTTTTTATATTTTTATATAAAAAAACATTTAATATTTTTGTTGGGGTATATTATAAGAGATAAAGGTTTGAATTTGGGCTCAATCTCAGTTGTATCTAAATTTTCATCCATGTTTGTTTGAATATGTACTAGTCATAAATTAAAAAAATATTAGTGCAAGGGTATTTTTATAGTTTTTGTTTAATGACATTTTTATATAGAATGTTTATAATCATATTAATGTAAGATGACATGAGTGTTGTATTAAATGGCAATCTTGTAATTGGCCAATTGAAGGTAGAGCTACATAATATGCAAAATTATGTAAAAACATATGGAAAAATATCAAGATGGTGTGCCTTATAAAAAGGTAAATCTAAGTTAGAGCTTAATAGCTTGATTATGATAGAGATTTTCAAATACAGTGAAAAATAAAGTTTTTCAAATGATAAAATCCCTTGACACTGATTTGGTTTGAGATCCAATCCATTCATCAAAAGATTAAACTTATTTTTCTTGAGTAACGTCATTTCATATCCTTGAATATTTTATGATCATCCATAGACTCCTAGTAGCCAAGGATACCCTAAAATGGTAATATTTATAGACCCCACCCTCTCATAACTTTTGTCTTGGCAATCCTTTTCCATTTAACTATGGGGAGGCCACCTCTGTGCGTCTTTCCCTTGAAGAGAAAATGTAACCATTTTTTCCTTGTCTTATCTAAAATACCAATAGGGATGGAGTCTAGGTTTCATAAATTATCTAGGCCATCAATTGAAGCATTTGCTAGTGTCACAAATGTCGTTTAAGTGAAGCAAACTAATTAGTTCATTTGAAAGCCAATGTTCTCTATTGTTGTAATTTATGGATCTTCCCCTAGTCTATCTTTGTTCCCACTATTGATTTTCCAAGCAAGCCACTACCCTAGAAGCAAAAAGTGAGATTTATAGCTTTTTCAAATGATAAAATCTCTTTCCATTGATTTGGATTGAGATCTAACCCATCCATCAAAGGATAGTAGGTGAGTATTCTTTTTTTCTTTAGTAGCATCATCCTTTAGTATTTTATGACAATCCATAGACTCTTGGTAGCCAATGATGTCCTAAAACAGTAATATATGTAGACCCCATCCTCTCATAGCCTTTGTCTTGGCAAGCCTTTTCCATTTAACTATTGGGAGGCCACCTCTATCCTTTTTTCCTTTCGAGAGAAAATGCAACCATTTTTTCTTGATGTAAAACACCAAGTCTTTGCCTATTGGTTATGTTGGTCATTATGAATTCAATGAAGGTGTTGAGGTTGAGTCTATGGAGACCATCCTTTGAGACTTGGTTTTAAACTTTTTATTGTCTAAAAGACATTGATTTTTTTGTGAGAAAAAACTTAAAAGACTTCACTTGCACTTGACCGTACCAATTTATTTTTTAATATATCTAATACACAAATGATCAATCTAATAACACATAATATTTGGACATTTTTTCTTATAAATATATAATATTTTTTTCTTTTTCTTTTTTCTTTTTTTATATTATAGATATTAGAATTTATTTAACTTTTAAGATGATACGATTTTTCCATATAAATTTAGGGACACACATTGCACTTTTAACCTTCAATTCACCAAATCCTTAATCACTGAGGAGTAACCATCCTCTCAATAACCACTCCATCTATCTTAATCAATTCCATTAATGTTTGTGTGGGACTTTGTGTTCTTTGTATATATACCCTGTTGTTTTAAAGTAGTGTTTTATATTGTAATATTCATCATTATTTATATAATAGAAATATTCATTAATTTCTATTCTTTTGGTTGATATTTTTTTTTTTTCAAATCAGTTTTTATTTTATAATGTTTTTTAAAGAAATGTTTATTATGAAATTAAATATACTTCAAATGTATGTGCTTTGGAACTGTTTTTATAACACAAATATTTCTTTATACTAGTTTGTTTGTTTGTTTGTTTGTTTGTTTGTTTGTTTGTTTGTTTGTTTTTTTTTTTTTTAATATTGATTAAGAAATGCGACCTTTACCAACATATAAGTTAGGATATAGCATGGTCTTTATGCCAATGAGGGAAACCATAAGGAAGTGATGCTTTCTACTCACATGGTGTTTGAATGTGAATATGTTAATTGCTTGGGCTTCCCCTTCCTCTCATTTATAGCCCCTATTCTTGTACCAAAGAAATAATCCCATACTACAAAGTGGTTAAGGTATGCTAATTCATTATCTAAAGGATTGCCTTGTTTTGTAACATTACTCAAATTTGAAAATAACAAGAAAATGTGATATTTCATTCCATGTTTTTAATCACCACTATCAAACTCTTGAACACATATCCTAATGATTGCTTAATTTGTTTTTGATGTTTCTTTATTTTGAACATAATGAAAAGAATGAGAACAATCATTCTCATAGGGTCGGTATCCATATGTAAACTAGGGGTATAATAGGGAGCATAGTGAAAAAAGATAATTTTTGGAGGAACACCCAAACTTTTGAAGAGCACATATAGTCCAATATAGTTTGTGAGAGCTACTTAGGCTCTCTCCTATAAACCATAACTCAACTTTGCATGATCAAAATGATGCAAGAATGTATAGAGCTATGATTAGTTTCCCTCGTGCTAGTGTAGTGAAATACTAATTTACCACTCATGTTGCAGCTGCCATATGAAATCTCATATGCCATGCTTGGAAACACTTACAATTGAAAGCCCGAGAAACAAGCTCTAATGCCTTGTTATCCGTAAATGTGGGTTGACTCATCGTTGTTATTCAAGGAAAACCACACCACCTAAAATGATCCAAAGGTTGCAAAACCTTTGATAACTTGGTTGTTAACTAACAAGAGGGAAGAGTACCATGACTTGGTATCCATAAATGTGGGTCGACTCATCATTGTTATTTAAGGAAAACCACACCACCTAAAATGATCCATTGGTGGTCCGTAAGGATGCAAACTTTCCCCCCTGCCAAATGGCTTTAGGTCTTGGACCATTAACATGTTTTCTCACCTCTTCCAAAAAGATGAGCTACATTTACCTCCATTCCACCAATTACATTTGCCTTTGCTAATCACCATAAAAACTGACTATTTACTAAAATCATCCCTCTAAATTCATCTCTTTTCTAAAATAGAAAAATAGAAAATATGCCTATATATTATAGATTAAAAAAAAACAAAGTTGGAAATAATTAAATGGTACTTTACCATATAACATACTTAGACCTAATTCAATTATGATATCAATCTTCATTTAATTTTCTTTACAAACCAGCTTTAAGCTAGAGCTAAGCCTATTGTTTATTCTCTACCGATCTAAGAAGTGATTAGAGCCTGGTTTATTTGGCCAGTTTTATGATAACGTGTAGGTTTCGGAGGCATATTAGATTTTGAAGCAAAGAGAAATATGTATAAACAATTGATGCTCTTCTGCATCTCCCTCCTTCCCTCAAAGGAGAGGAGGTGTGGGCCCACTGCAGGCATTGCGTCCACACGCGCAGACACGACGGCTTTTCTAACATTATGTCATTCTGGTGGCTTCGAATTAAATTTAAATTTAAATACAAATATAAATAAACAAAGTTATTATTATTCTTCCAAATTTGATCAACATTCCTCCATATCTGTGAGACCAACATTTTATTCCCTCCGTCAAAAACCAGTCGCACGGATGAAAACCACGTATTCTGCATAACGACGCGCAAAAGCAAAGTGATTGAGATTATTAAAGAAAGAAAATAGCTTTAAATTCTTGTTCATCCGCCATCAGAGTGGCGCAGCGGAAGCGTGGTGGGCCCATAACCCACAGGTCCCAGGATCGAAACCTGGCTCTGATAAGCTTGAATCGGATGTGGCTTCTATATTTTGCACTCTTTCGTTTTCGTTTCGATTTATTTGTATAATTAATCACCGTGATCGATCATTTACTGTTTTGTTTGTGTAACTAATCACCACTGGTAATTTCCTCTGCACCCGAAGAACTCATCAAAATGGTGGAGCGGAACGCATGCACTATTCCTGTCAGATTTTTTGCAAACTAATTAAAAAAAATAGTGGAACAAAACGCTTTTTTTTGGACTCACTAGTGTCATTTTACACTTTCGCGACATGAACACATGATGATCGCTAGAAGGAGGGCTTGAACCTCCGACCTTGTGGTTAACAGCCACACGCTCTAACCAACTGAGCTATTCCAGCAGTTGTGCATTTTTTCATTTTTTATACTCTATTTCATTTCTATAATAATGCATAAAAACAACAAATTAAATCTAAAAATGTATTAAAGATTATTTCAATTAATACATTTAAAAACACAAACATTTAAAATATATATATTACATTTAGTTAGTTGTTACATATTTGAATTCAAGCCAATCGTAGGAAAATGTCAATGACAATGGATACATTGATAAACTTGTAATTTTGCATAAACAAATCACGATTTTCATTCTAGTTTCCTGTTTATTTCAATCTATTTTGTTGTAAAGTTTGTCAAGTTCTTTAGTCTTCATGACCTAATAGAAAAGTATGAGGATGTCAATTCAATTTGTATAGTAAATTTTCAAAGGTGGTGTTGATCTACAAATCTACAGTAAGGGATGCAAGTCATTCTTTGCTACACTAGGAATAGTTTTTAACAACAATTTATGCTTGGAGTAGTTTTTATGATTATAACATCTCATCTTTGGGTTAGGATAGGTGTTTCATTAACCGACAAAAACCACAAAGCAACAACGTCATTATGCCTTTTAATAGAGAATGTGCACAATTCAATTTGTATGACAATGTTTCAAGGATGGTGTTGGTCCACAAGTATCGGATAAGGGAAGCAAATCATTCTTTGCGACACATATTGAAGATTCATTGAACCACAATTTATGCTTGGAGTAGTTTTGCGATTATAACATCTCCTCCCTACGTTAGGTTAGGTGTTCCATTACTTGAATGAAAAACCACAAAGAAACAACGTCATTGCCTTTTAATAGAGAATGAGGAAATAGGAAGGAAGATTGATAAAAATGTTGAGACATAAATCATTAGAAGACCACCATTTCCTTCAAAAATTTTGAGATGAAAGGGCAGAAAGAGCTATCACTCAAACTTTTCTATTATAGATTCAACCTTTCCAAATAACACTAAAGTATTTGGGTTTTATTCTAAAAGAAAATGATTATGGTTCTAAGTATTTCTTGTGGTTCTTTCAAAAAAAAAATCACTAAGTATTTCGCAAGATGGTTTTTTGTTAGGTTGCAAATCAACCCTAAGTAAATGTTTCTAAGATGCAATTCCCATTTATTGGCACTTAGCCTCCATCCCTATTGGTATTTTAGACCAACTCCTGAAAGGAAAGAGGGATAGAGGTGGCCTCCCAATAGTTAAATAGAAAAGGCTTGCCAAGGCAAAAGCTATGAGAGGATGGGGTCTACAAATACTACCATTTTAGGACATCCTTGACTACCAAGAGTCTAATGATGCTCATAAAATACTCAAGGATATGGAATGATGTTACTAAAGAAAGAAGGAATACTTACCTACTATCCTTTGATGGAAGGGTTAGATCTCGATACAAATCAATGACAAGAGCTTCTATCATTTGAAAAACTCTAATTCTCACTTTTTTCTTCTTGGATAGTGGCTTGCTTGGAAAATCAATGGTGGGAATTACAAAGTTAGACTAAGGGAAGATCCATAAATTACAACAATAGAGAGCATTGGATTTCAAATGAACTAGTTAGCTTGCTTCACTTCAATGATATTTGTGACACTAGCAAATGCTTCGATTGCTGGATTTGATAATTTATGGAACCCAAGTTATTGGCCTTAGCCTCCATCCTTCTTGGCATTTTAGATAAGATAAGGAAAAAACAATTAAATTTTCTCTTCAAGGGAAAGAAGGATAGAGGTGGCCTCCCAATCGTTTAATGGAAAAGGCTATGAGAGGACGGGGTCTGTAAATATTACCATTTTAGGGTATCCTTGTTTACTAGGAGTCTATGCATGCTCATAAAATATTAAAGGATATGGAATGATGTTACTCAAGAAAAAACAAGTTTGTTCACCTAATATCCTTTGACGGATGGATTGGATCCCAATCCAAATAAGTGGCAAGGGATTTTATCATTTGAAAAGCTCTATTTTTCACTTTTGGATTCTAGCATAATGGCTCACTTTGAAAATCAATGGTGGGAACAAGGTTAAACTAGGGGAATACCCATAGAGAACATCAACTTTCAAATGAACTAATTAGTTTTCTTTAGTTCAATGACATTGTGACACTAGTAAATGCTACAATTTCTGGCTTTTATAATCTATGGGACCAAAATTGGATGTAGGTGGGAGAGTTTGAATTTAAAGGGACAATGGTAGAAGAAAGGGATAAGTTGGTGAATCACTGAAAAAGAATCATATGATGATAAATTACAAATGAGAGTAGTGTATTTATACGTAAGTTAAAAGTAATGTATATATACATAATTTGAGAGTAGTGTGTTTTCCTTAAGAGGGCTTATGAACCTACATGCACGAAGTCAATGTTAGCCAAACCTAGAAATACAATAGTGATTCGAGTGTAAATTCGATCATGTCCAAAATTGAATCTTGCATCACTTTGAATAAAAGAGATCATTCAAGAAGAAATAATATCCAATCATAATGGATAAAAATATCATCATTTCAATTTCATTAAGGAGACGTAGAAGAATATTTAAAATATTAGCGTCTTGAGAATGAAACAACAAATAGATTATACAAACTCTACAAAAATATTTTTTGTGGAGGATTAAAATGAAGGCTTGGATTCAAAGGTGAGAATAATTGTTCAAAAGCAAGTATTGCAACAATACCATTATTTGGAGGTTTGTATTTCTCCAAAGAGAAGACCTCACATGTGAGCCAAGTACAACTTAATAGGACTAGGTAAATAACAAAATGCATTACCTTTAAAGTCATCCCAACACTTGACTTATTGATTGCTTACATAAGCAAGCTACTAGGAGTATCCTTGGCTACTAGGAGTCTATGGATGGCAATAAAATATTCAACGATAAGGAATGATGTTACAAAAGAAAAAAAAGGGTTATCCTACTATCCTTTGATGGATGGATTGGATCTCAATTCAAACTAATGACAAGGGATTTTATCATTTGAAAAGCTCTAATTTTCACTTTTCGCTTCTAGGATAATGGCTTGCTTGGAAAATCAATGGTGGGAACAATGTTAAACTAAGGAAATACCCATAAATTGCAACGACAGAGAACATTGGCTTTCAAATGAACTAATTAGTTTGCTTCACTTCAACAAAATTATGACACTTGCAAATGCTTCAATTTATGGAAGAAAAGTTGGATGCAGACAAGAGAGTTTGAATTTAAGGGGATATTGGTAGAAGAAAGGGATGCTTTGTTGAATCAATGAAAAAGAATCACATGATGATAAATTACAAACGAAAGTAGTGTATTTATACATAACTTGAGAGTAGTGTGTTTTACTCAAGATGGGTTATGAACCCACATGTACAAAGTCAATGTTAGCCACACATAGAAATACAATAATGATTAGAGTGTAAATTCGATCATGTCCAAAATTGAAGCTTGCATCACTTTCAATAAAAGAGATTATCCAAGAAGAAATAGTGTCGAATCACAATGGAGAAAAAAATCGTCATTTCCATTTCATTAACGATATGTAGAAGAATATTTGAAATATAAGTGTATTGAGAATGCAAACAACAAATAGATTATACAAACTCTACCAAAATATTTTTGTGGAAGATTAAATTGAATGCTTGGATTCAAAAGTGAGAAGAATTGTTCAAAAGCAAGCATTGCAACAATACCATTTTTTGGAGGTTTGTATTTATCCAAAGAGAAGACTTCATGTGCAAACTAAGTACAACCTAATAGGACTAGATAAATAACAAAATCCATTAACTTTAAAGTCATCCCAACGCTTGACTTATCGATTGTTTACATAAGCAAGCTACTAAACTCTAACTTAGACTTACCATTTTATATACAATTTGTCGATATTTTTTTCATGTGATTTTGCATTTAATTATTAATTTAAGTTAGTTTTAATAACATAATTTTTCATAACATGTAACTCTACCTTCAATTGGCCAATTACAATGTTACCCTTTAATACAATGTTCAAGTCCTCTTAAATTAACATGGCTATAAATATTATGTATACAAATGACCATTCATTATTTTCTATAGAAATACCATTGCACTAACATTTTAATTTCTAATTTATGACTGGTACACATTCAAATAGATAGATGGAAATTTTGCGCCGGGTTTTTATACCATTGCACTAACATTTTTTTAATTTATGACTAGTACACATTCAAATAGATGGATAGAAATTTGGAGCTAGGTGAGATTGAGCGTAATCTCAAACATTTATCTCTTATAATACATACCAACAAAACTATTAAATATTTTATCTATAAGAGATAAACATTGTAAAATGTTATAAATGATTTGAATACCAATTATATTGAAAATGCATTACTTCAATGTTTTTTTTTCCAAGGAAAAATCATAATTTTCATTATAAATGAGGAAAATTACATACTGAAGATGCTAAGTAGAATATGAGATATTTGTGGTCTAGCCACAATTAGTACTATTTTTTTTTTAAAATATGTCGATCCCATCGAAGGGAGACTGCTATGAATAATTACATATGAAAGTTCAGTAATATTATATACATTAATTACATATGAAAGTTCAGTAATATTATATACATTAATTACATATGAAAGTTCAGTAATATTATATACATAAGATGCTATAATTCAAAATATATACAAGAGATAAACATTATAAAATGTTATAAATGATTTGAATACCAATTATATTGAAAATGCATTACTTCAATGTTTTTTTTTCCAAGGAAAAATCATAAGTTTCATTATAAATGAGGAAAATTACATACTTAAGGTGCTGAGTAGAATATGAGATATCTGTGGTCTAGCCACAATTAGTACTGTTTTTTTTTTTAAATATGTCGATCCCATCGAAGGGAGATTTCTATGAATAATTACATATGAAAGTTCAGTAATATTATATACATAAGATGCTATAATTCAAAATATATACAACAAAACTTAAACATAAAATACTCATATAAAAGGGCCCACGGCCCCATCAAAATTGCCCATCCATGAATGGGAGGTGGTAGTAGTTGAATACTTCCAAGTCCTGTTCCTCTTGTATCAACTAGATGCCCCTTGGTAGCTGGTGGCTTCCTTGGAAAGGAAATCAGAAATGTTGTTTCGTTCCCTGTAGATAGGTTAATAAGAAGATATGTCAAAATATGATCTCAGTCTCAAAGCATCATCCAGAATGTGTCGAAGTGTGTGAGTGTGACAAACAATTTGTTGATTAAACCATTTAATAATGATCTGCGAGTCACCAAAAATATGTAAATTTCGACATCCTTTGACAAGTGCAAAATGTAGTAAGTGCCTGAGGGATATAAGTTCAGAAAAATTATTTGTCCTCCCCCCCCCCCCCACCAAACCCATTTGAATTCTGTAGGAGTGAGTATGATTTAAATGTAGGATTATTCCACCCCCACATCCATGTTTTTGTGCTGATACATCAAAATAAGCCCATGGCATGTCATAATCAATGTTCTCAGGTATGATGTTACGCACTGAGGGTTCACGGGTCTCCTTTAGTAGGCTTAAGTAATCAGATATGAGTGAGACAATGATGTTGTCCCAGCATGGCTCTAAATCGGTAAAAATGATCTTGTTCCATTGTAGCCATATATACCAGCAGACCAATACCGATAGGTTCCAACACTTGTTTGTTTGTGCAGTAGACCACCATCGATGCTAAGCTTCTTGTGTGTCTATGCCATCCCAATTATTCTGAATCTGTAGTTGAGCAGTAATCTTAGACCAGAGGGAAATAATCGTCCTGCATCCAAGGAATAAGTGATCACATGTTTCCATGTCCTGTCTACACAAAACACACCAGCTCGGACCATGAAATGTGCGCTTATGAAGGATGTCAGTAGTAGGGACCTTGCTCTGAAGGATGCACCACATGAATAGTTTAGCCCTAGGGGTCACCTTTAGTTTCCAACGAACATACCACCACCATTCAGATACATCGGGTCTGTGTTTAGCATTAATAAACATGTATCCATATTTTAGGGAGTATTTCCCATTCAGTGCATGGGACCAATTTAATTCATCCTCCCACCTGGTAATCAAGACATGGGATTCCATCAAGGATGTTGTATAGTTTTTCCAATTGTCCACCCAACATGGTGGTATATTCAGAGTGATGATGTTTTTCCATGCATGCCGAAACATATTTGTGTGCTCATGGTCAACAATATGTGCCAACTCCTTGAAAAGACAATGTTTTGAATCCATTCTAAAATTTCCTTATCAAATCTCAACGAGAGTCATGTCACACCTTTATGTTCTCTAACCCTATTCTATATTTCTTCCATTACTCATTTGGTATTTGCTGAAAGCTTGTTGTGATAGGTTGTTTTTGCTTGCTTTACTATGATATGATTCACCACTTCCTTGGCGGGCCTCTGCACCTATTTTTATTGCTTTTTCCTTCCCTCAATATGCATTTCATTGGCCATATTGCCTTGGTTTAGATGGTTGGATGAATACAACACAATTCTCAACGCAAAGAGACTCTTTCTAATTGATAAAATCTTGATACAACAAAATAGTGACACCCTGCAATAAATTCCTTAGAAGAACAATCTAAAACCAAATATCAATTTCTACCCTATATTAGAAGTTGGGATCACCAATGGGTATTTTTTAAGGATTCAAATATTATACCTATGTATACTATTCTAAGCAACTATTCTAATGTGAAAAATCAGGAGAATATTCAATAAAAGAACATGTAATTTATTAAAACTAGTAAATTTTTGGTTAATATTATCAATTTAATCATATCTATGTAAAAAATAAACAAATTTTTAATCAAACGAGTGAATATTGTTTTTTAGAAAATGGCAAAAAAATCACCAACTGGCGAAAATTCCCCCCTAAAATATTCCCTATTCACCATAAAGGTTAAGGATTCAACCATAGACCCATGAAATTGTCACTAAGAACTTCATTGTTGCCTACATTAACACACAAGATGAGATCGTGATGCTGCAAGTACCTAATGATCTTTTCATCTAAGGTTATTCTCTAGTTTAGCACCTGGAGGAAAATTCATGAAGGAATATATCAAACCCCACCCTTTCCCTCATCCCTTCGTCGACCTCACTCCTCACAAACATCTCTTCTAAATTTAGTTACCCATCATCCTAGTGAATGCACATTTATCTCATCCCATTTGAGATATTGTTGATAATTTATATCAATAGTGTATTAGAGATGCATTATTAATCATGTTAGTAGTGGATTATTAAAGTTGTATATATATGTATGTTGTAATTCATGCATACATAAGTGTGTTGTCTTTATGTTTTTTCTTCAACCACTAATATTCCAAGCATTATCTCTGAAATTCTCTTGCTCCCAATCAAATTGATAAATATATGTGTAAGCTATAAGAAGTGATTAAATTTGAATAAATTGATGTCCAATAAAAAAATATAATTTCTTGTGCAAAGGTTCTAAAATAAATAATATGCAACGGGGTGGCAAATGGTATTTAAAAGAAATCCTCAAAATGCCACCTTATGAACAAAAAAAAGGGAAAGTATTAATAAATTATGCATGTGGACTATGTCGTAATGCTAATAATGATGTGGAAGCACAAGTGAATTTTAGAGACATGATTGGCACTAACCATGATCGTATAGATTACCAGGAAACTTGAAGGGGTGGGGGGTGAATTAGTAGTGACAAGGTTTAAACAAACTTTTTAAATTTTTTTTTTTGAGTTACTGATTCACAACCACACATTAAGTCATTAGCAAATTATCCCATAGAATGCATTAATCAATTGAGTAAATAATAGATCTAAATGCCATGGTTACATGAAATCCATAAAACAATCAAACATCCATGCACAAAATGACACAGGATGTTTCTAGTGGAAAACCCTCTCCAGGGCAAAAAATCACCCGCTGCTGTAGCTACAAAAATTTTCTATTATGATAAACAAAGTTTTACATAGAGGAGATACCACCGAGTAGTTGGAAGACTTGACTACTAATACAGTCTTCTAACAACATCAATTGGAAAGACTCTTCTCCCATGAATCTACGGATAAGCATTCGTTAGAAGCCGCCACAACCAACAAGCCTTTCCCAACATCACCAAACATTGGAGAAATCTGCTTCCTATTTTGATCTTTCTTCTAGGAGGCACCCACCTTATCTACACACTATCTATAATGAAGCCTCACACCTTCAACACCTCCATGTGAACCATGTTTCATGCATTTTCAATATGGGCTCTCAAACCTGCTCAACATGAACAACCCGACAACTTTACTATCTGAAAATAATATCTGTTAAAACATACAACTCCACACTACTACAAATATGTAATAGGATAGATAAATAATTGTAGCACACACTCACACACCTTTAATCCACCCTCGCTCAAAATACTCAATAGAATATATGTCAAAATATCCTCAACAATCTCCAACCAATGGTCTGGTCCCTTCCCCTGTTTCGATGTGTGACAGATGGTCTGGTCCCATATTTAGCCATCCAAGATTCACAATAAGTTCAAAATCATACTCCTGGAACAATAACAACCACTTGTAGATTCTCCCCCCCACCCAAACACAGGCTTATTGACCAGGTATTTCAACGTGAAATGATATGTATACATATTCAAAATGGCCACCCAACAAATAGTGTCTAAACTTCTGGAGCACGTATACCATGGCTAACCCTTCGTGCTCGATGGTGGAATAGTTCTTCTCCACCTTGGATAACGTTCTGCTTGCAAACGCTATAGGATGGTCCAAGACTCCTCTGCCAGCTTGTGTCAGTACTGCTCCCAATGCTATACATGATGCGTCGACATGTACATCAAACTCCTTCTTCCAATCTGGGAAGACTAAAATCGGTGCGGTGACCATATTTTCCATCAATACATCCAAGCTTCTCTTACAGTCCTCATTCCAATAGAATGTGACATCCTTTTTCAACAACTTCTCCATAGGTGTGGTGATCTGGGCATAGCCTTTGATAAACTTCCTGTAATATCCAGTATGTCCTAGGGTAGCGAGCAACTGTTTCACACTCCTCAGTGCTTCCAAGTTAAGTATCACTGCAATCTTCGCGGGATCTACCATCAATCCCTGTCTACAAACCACATGACCCAGTAGGGTCCCAAAAGGAACGCAAAACAGACACTTCTTCAGATTGAGCACTATCTAATATCTTCGACAAGTATCTAGCATCTGGTGTAAACTAGCAACATGGTTTTTCACTAGCCCAAACATAGTCTAATTATCGAAGTACACTTCTAGGAACTTGTGAATAAATTCTTTGAACGCAGCAATGACTACGCGTGAAAAATTGCAAGCGCATTCTTCAACCCAAAAGGCATTACAATGTACTGAAAACACCCCCACTCAGTCGTGAAGGTTGTCTTGCTCCTATCCTCCAGCGCGATTTTGATCTGATGGTACCCAGAGAACCCATCAGTGAAGGAATAATCTTCCTGGCCACCTATATTGTCCAACACTTCATTAGTGAATGGAGTCGGGAAAGGATCATGTACACAAGCGTCATTCAACTTCCTGAGATCTATGCATATCCTTATTTCATCCTTCTGCTTCTTCTCCTGTACCACCATTGGGCTTACCCAATCAGATTCTTCCATAGGCTCAATGTTTCCTGTTGTGAGAATCTTATCTAGCTCTAAGCGTACTTTCTCCTTATACTTCGGATTGAGATGGTAAGGTCTTGGCTTAATCAACTTCACGTCAAGATTTAACATGGTCTTCATAACACCCAAGTCTCCGATTATCCCTTTTAGATCCGTAAACTTGGTAGGGAACAAATCCTGGCATTTGCAAAGCAATTCAACGACCTTATCCACTCTCGCGTCCCCCTAGTAGTCTCCAATCTTTGCAAATTTGGGCTCTGGCTCCGTACCAATATTTACCTGTTTCATTTTCAGTGGCGCGATTATATCTGGATTCTCAATCTGTGGTCCTTCAACCTTGTGGTGACCTTCTGTTTCAAGGATGTTAACCTTTCACGAATCCTCATCATCTTCTTCAGCTGTTACATTATAGCATTCCAACACTTGACTCAGCTAAGTAGCCCAATCAGGCTGAATCAGGTCCAAAGGATCCTGCGGTATCCTAAAGATTGCTGCTTTTACTTCTTGTAGCACCTCGTCGAAACAGTCCAACTCGTCTTCAAAGTTGAATGCCATTATGAATCCCTTGCGCAAAATATCCCATTCACCTGTACAATGGCAGAGCTCTGTTTCTAAGTACCAGTTCATCGGGATGACATCTAGGGTGTGACAAAACAAGTGCACCCATTCAGGTTGGGGCTTCTCTCCATAAGCTTGAGTCCATTTAGACAAGTGCGCGCGTAGATGATCCTGCCCATCATATTTGTCTGTTAGTCATACCTTCGGCTTCCCAAAGCGTGTTCTTATCATCCTTCTACATTCACACCAATCATCAAAGCTACCCTTGTGCATACCCCACCATCTTGCGGGTGTAGCGCATAGTGCCTAGTCCAAAGCCTGGAAGAGCTACTTGTTTAGTACCTCCCTCTCAAATGTATCAAAAAATATATCTACATCATTCAAGCCATCATAAGTGGGCAAATTTCTTACCTCTGATGACACATAGTGCAACGACCAGGTCATCATGTTACAACTCAATGTGGTTACTTCATGTTACCAATTCTGTCGGTGCTTTAATTCTTCATCAGAGTTCGAGGTGTAGGAACTCTCGCGATCCCATATAATTCGTCCATCTATAGTTGGATTCACCCAATCTTGGTCTCACACTGTTATCTTATAGATACAGTCCAAATCGTCATCACTTTCATAATCGCGGATTGGTTCAGTATAGCGCGATCCTTCAGCAAGGTCTAGGGGTACTATTACACGGAGCGATTTCTTCTCAAATATCATCTTTCACTTCTTTAAGGTTATTACCTCGTTCATATCAGTAGCCCAATCAATTCCAAGGAGCACAGGGTAGGGGTTGCTATCATCCACAATTTCTATTACTTCAAAGTTAGCCAGCATGCTCACGCCTTCAATATCTATAGTCACCCCTTGCAGCCACCCCATGGGGATGATCTTATGCTGATTTTCCATCCTTAACTAAATCAGAGACCACTGTAGTGCAGGTCTTCCCATCCGTTCCCAAGTCTATTTCAGTAGGACGTTCACGTCGAACCCTAGATCCAAGATAACCTGATCCATTTCATACTCTCCTATTTGCACGGTTAGCCTAATCTCTCATCCTATCCTTGTTTTATGCTTACGAATCTTTTGTACCATGCGTGGTTCATCCGGAGTGTTTCCAGCGCATCTATTTATAATCTCCTGTAATCCCTTCATAGCCTTGCTATCACGCAACAACTTCATGCAAGTCTATAGGAAGGTTGTAAGAATAGAAGGGTCCATCTCCTGATCAAGCTTATCCTTGCTCCTTAAGGTGGAGGCCTTAGCGAAGCTCTTCTTTACTTCCATGAATGTTTCACGTGCGCACTCCAAATCAAATTTAGCCTCGTTCGCTGGAGCTTTGCGAACGCATGCGCTGTCTTTGGGTTGTTTCCCCTTATCATCCCATGTTGCAATTCCACTTCAAAGCACTATTCACATTCGGATCCTCCTCGTGAGGCTCAGACCTCATCATCTGTAGGTTTTGAGTTGGTTGAGGGGGTAGCACCCCTTTGTCACGTATCCTCACTATCAGCGTAGGACATTCCTCCGTTTCATGATCAAACGGAGTGCAATATTTGCACGATGGACATGTTGGGTTAGCGCAATCGTGGGCATAGTGTCCTGGTCCTTCGCAGTTGGAGCAGATTAGTTGTCCCTGACCTCTGCCAAGTCCTCCTCCGCCTCGTCCTTGTCCACGCCCCTGAAATCCTATCGGCACCATCCCCACGTTCTAGTTAGGGGGCCATGTTTTTGCTTAAATCCTGTAGGCAGGCGTTCTATCCATCATCAATTCATAGCTTCTATAGTTGCGCTCATCATGCCCTACTGACCTAAAAAGTTGCAGAACAATTGTTGTGGCATTTGTACAAACTTCTGCAGAAAATGATGGTTATCCCTTGCATGTTTTCCTGCTACCTCACATATAGCGCACCACAATGCATGCCCCGTGCTTGGTCCTGCTTGAGCTTCCGACCTCAAAGGCATCGGTCCTCCTCCTTCCATGTAGTTTGCAAAGACTAGGCAATGGTCTTTGTCGTGCCCCTGACCATTGCATTTCAGGCACCATACCTCTTCGCGCACCTCTGGTCGAACTATTCTGTCCTGCTTCAAACTTTGCATCTCAAGGCAAATATTTTTCAACTGCGCATGGATCTGCTGAACCCCTAGATTTGGATCTTGCATTGGTGTTTCATGCAATCTTATTGCAATCTCCAAGGCCTCTACCTGAGTCATTATCTTCTGTTGTCACAATGCAACCCTTAGGTGTGGCAAGAGTGAAGCCACAAACCACTCGCGATGCTATCCATTTGTTAAGTTCATGTTAGCTTTGCGGATTTGACACTTCAACCTTTGATCTAATTCTTAAGGTGTCTCGCTTGGCTTCATCGCAACTTATTTGAACCCCACAATCGACTGTGCCTCAGATTTAGGCCTACTGAATTCTTTGTTTAGCGTGGTCTAGATGTCTACCACTCCAGCGTTTGGGTTATCATTAGAGTACTTAATGTAACAGGTTAGCACGCGGTCCTACAACACACTAACCAGTGTTTCCTTCTTCAAGTAATCATCTGTAATGCCTTGAGCTTCCCATATAGCTTTCACCATGAACCAGAACTGGTCTGGGTCCTCATTTCCCAAGCCTTTAAAGAAAGGCAGCTTCACTGAATTTGCCATGCTGAACCGCAGTGGAGGTGGAGGTGGTACAGGTGAAGTTGCAGGTGATGGTGGTGAAGTTGGAGGTGGCAGTCGCAGGAATCCTTGTCTTATAAACTGAATAGCACTTCACGGAGAAACCTACGCCGCTCCCTCTTTGTGACCCAATGGAGGTGAAATCAATGGACTATATTCAGGGCCCTTTCTTCCTTTGTTCCTGTAAGTTTTTCCACTTCGCGTAGCTCCGAACATCAAGGTAGCTACATAACCTGTTTTTCACACAATAACATCTTAATCAAGGTATTCAAAGACTTCAAGTACTTACCTCACGATCCTTTGAAAAAGCGTCGTGCTTCGTTGTAGATGACTAAGGTGTCGACTACGAATTCAGTCACAAATCCTCCTATGATGTGATTGAACCAATGATCAACAACACAGGTGATCTTATCCTCAGAGGCTTCCAGTCTCTGTACTAACTCTAGAGTCCAAACAATAGGATTGTCAAGTCTCCACCTTCCTTAGCTATCTATTAGCTTCATGATCCACTCGTATAGCTCAACCAGAAAGGAATAGAAAAAGATCTCGTGTATTTTTTTATATAGGTACATGTCTAGCCACTATTCCTTGGTTACTCGTGGGTTTATGTTCTCCTACGCCTCGAATTCGTGGATCTTCCTATCCAAGCAGTGTCCGATCTCTTTCTTAGTTGGATTCCAGTGATACAACATCACAAATCTCTTATGCAGATTCCAATACCTGCAACGAAACTGTTTGTTGGTTTGGTGGGGCATGAACCAGGTTCAACGTTAGTTAGCCAAACAAATCCCTACACTATTGGCCCTTTCTTCATCAGCTCGCGGAGCGTGGACCGAAGTCTCACCCAAAGTAGTATGGGGTGATGCTGGAACCAAGTTTCCGCACCTTGAGATGGTCGTGATGTCGGTTTATTCCTTCTATTCCTGCTTTCACGCAGGTCGTTGAGTTCTAGGGCTCTGTTTGTCTAACCCTTTACTCCGTCCTTTGGTACCTCCACGAAGGGTTACGATCGGCCTTTGCGCAGCCCTAACTTGCGGTTCAGGTACTTTTGCGCTATTAGGGTAGCGTATCGTGCAAATTTCCAAACTAGCTCAATCTTACTTATCTTATTAAACAGTCACAGTTAGCACTGCGTAAACAGATGTTCTTACTTACATTTAGTTAACCAATGTAATTACATACGTTCGCGCATCACATAAGCATTGTAAATGAAATTCATACATATTATGACAAGATACATTAACAGGAAATGAAGATGCAAAATTTGTGGAATGCTTCTCTTTATTGATATCTTCAGATGATTACAGACTTTATCCGCCCTACGCACACAGCTGCAGGGTCTGCGCACTCAGCTGCAGACTTCTACCCTAGGCCTCCGTGCACTCAGCTGCAGACTTCTACCCTAGGCCTCTGCGCACTCAGCTGCAGAGCCTCTACCTACACTAAGACCCGAAACTTAGACTTTTCTCCTTATCGCTCAATACTTCATCTACAACTTATGACTAAAACTACTTAGAACTTACTTACTTAGCTCTTTTTATACAATCCCATGGTACGTGGACCATGGGTAGATCTTTACAACCAACTTTACTTTACAAAATTAAGGGCGGACAACCCTTTATGACTCATGACACCTTCGCACTCTGTGACCACAAAATGCGGAGACTTTACAACTTTATTATAAAATTCGACCCAAAACATGGGCTTTTAGCCCAGAAACTGTCCTTGGGGGATGCCGTTCCCAAAACTATGTCGTCCCATGCAAAAGCACATATTTAAATCTCAGTTGGGCGCACCCTCTTCACTCAGTTGAGTGCACTCTCAGTCAACAAGGAGACAAAATTCCCTATTCTTAATGATTGTTCCCTCTTAACTCCCAATTATAGAACACTCCTTGTCATCAGTGATTTCACCTTCTTGTGCGTCATGCATGCACCCTTCCTTCTTGGCTTGTTGTGTGCACTCCTACAAAATAGGATCCCAATCCACTTCATGCAACGAATTCACTCATTAGTTGAAAAGTGGCAGGCATACATGAACCTGCCTTGCATGTAGAGCCCCTTTTAACCAACCCAACTATCATTCATTCTCACAATTATTCCTCACTCTGGGATGAGCGCAATTTCTCACATCAAGGAGTTTTCACAGTTGCGTGGTTTCTAGGTAAGTTTTGCTTAGTGTCATTTTTGCTTGCTTTTGTTATTTTTGTTGTCGCTTTTGTTTTCCTTGATGGCATTTCAATCTATTTCAACTTATTTAGTGGAATTTTCATCCATACTTCCTGTTACAAGTATCATCTTGTCGTCGTAAGTGGAATTTTTGGCGACTCTTCACATTTCATGACTTTCCATTTTCCAGTCATGATTGCGACAAAGCTTATAAAACTTGTTGCTGGTATGTACTTTGTTGATTCCAACCCATATTTGAGTAGAGCACACTTTTGAGAAATAAGGATCCACTTTTCATCAAAACTGCATCCAGAAGACCAAACATCCTTTTAGAGTACACTTTCGAAGAACAAGGATTGACCCCTTGTTCACTATTTGTTATCCCTACACCCTCATTAACTCTTCTTGAGTGCATAACACATTGTCAAGCCTTGGTGTGCCTCTCTTATTTCTTGTGGCTATGCCCTACGCCCTAACAAAATCTCTCTGTCTCTCTCTCTCTCCTTAAGCCCATGGCACACTCTTAAGCCTTATTTGCCCATTGTTTTCCCAACATGCTCCCTCTTCCTTGACGTGGCACAATATTCACTCCCAGTGGCTAGTTAAGTCACCCTATCTTGCTTGTGATAGGCTTGTGCTCCTGGCTAGACTTGATCTTCCCTCCATCATTGTCTTTTGAATAGTTTACATGTGTTATCTAGGGAAATTATTGAAACTAAATCTTGTTCTCAATGAGTGCATTTCCACTTGTGGGTGTTCCAAACACAAGTTACATTACTCTCTGATCATCTTCCAAAACAATGCCTCCTACCACCTATGGAGCTATCACAAAAGAAACAAGTACTAAGGAGGCAATAGAGATTGTTAAGCCAACAATTCATATTCTTTCAGATATATAGTGATTCATAGAAAAATATTTCAAGGTCTCATAGAAGGGCAATAAAAATAATTTCATGCAAAAGCAATTCCCTGAAGTCTTCGAGGACAAGGAAGTTTACATCAACATCAAAAGGTCTATAATAAACAGAGTTTCATGCACATTCCTGGTGATGCCTTGTGCATAAGCCATTGAATGAATCATTTTTCACATAGAAAACACAAATTTGGTCCTATGTAGTGAAAGCGGTAATGATATTTCCACTTCCCATTGACACGACATGCATTCTTATTATAAGATGGTAAAGCTTAGAGAATCTGAAAATACTCAATCAATCCATCGATCTAACGCTAGTCATGATGCTACCCATGGACTGATCTACTAACACTCTATTCTAGAGGATGATGAAATCAAAAGGTAGATTCAGGAATTGTTGCAGAAAGGGCATATCAGGCCAATTTCCTCACCCTGTGGGAGCCCAATAGTGTTGTTACAGAAGAAGGATAAAACTTGGAGGCTTTGTATTAACTATCAAGCGTTGAATAAGATGAATTTTTATAATAGGTATCCAATAACATAGATTGATGAAATTCTGGACTAGATCAAGGGGGCTAAATATTTCAGCAAGATTGAATTGAATTTTGGTTATCACCGGGTACTAATCGAACCCTCCGATGTGTGGAGAACTTCCTTCAAATCAAAGGAGGGCCTTTTTGAATGATTAGTCATGCCTTTCAGGTTGACGAATGCCCCCACAACTTTCATGAGGCTAATGGATGGCATCTTGTGGCCCTTCACCAAATCATTCATGGTAGTGTATTTGGATGACATCCTGATCTTCAGTGAGAGTTGGGATGATCTAGGAGGATCCAGAAGTACAAGTGGACTTGGAAATAGCTCAAAAATAAAAGTTGTCATATGGAAAAAAAACTAGAACCAGATCTTAGTGCTTGTCTCCCTGATACCAACACTATGAACAACACTCAAATATGCTTTTGTATGGTCAAGTTATGACTAGTCAAAGTTTTGGTCAAAGTTGGACAAGTGACGGGCTTAAGGAGGCAACAAATCGAATGTGACCCGACACACGGAATTAAGCCCCCAGGAATACAAAAATTTTCGAATGGTTAAAAATTCCAATAACCCTCATTTTCAACCAAATTAAGGAAAACCAAGTTTGGTTATAAAAACCAAAAAATATTAAAAAATAGGAGTGGCAGGCTACCATCCTCAACGAAGATCCGCATTATAAAAATCTAAGTTTTGTTTGGCTGATAGGCATTCAAACTCCACCACTCTAGTAATATGTTATATAAAACGGTGTTGGGCAGGCAACTCACTAGCGGACCCAACCCTCGCCCCTCCAAACGGTGCCACACATCGCATACAATGGAGGCAGTGGGCTTGAACCCGCTCGGCCAGTCCGACTGGCCTGCCTCCCGAGTGCCTTCACAAAAAATAAAACAAACATGTTATATATTTTATGGTTTAACAAAATTTTACCAAGGTGGGAGTCAAGGGGGTTGGAACCTCCGACCTCCCACCTCTATTTCTAGTGCCTCACCATTGGACTGAATGGTCCACTTTGTTAATTCTACTGCAAAAACATTACTTAATATTTCACTAACCAATCGACCAGAGGAGAGTACATAGGAGCGGGAGCGGAACTCTGAATGGAAAAACCACACCCTAGTGGAAATAGGAGTGGGTCCAAGGTGTGGAACCCTGAGCGAGGCATAAAAAAGGATTCCTTGAAGATTCCTTATAGGGCTTGAGGTAACTTTGTTAGAATTTGACAAGTTTATAGTCTTTTTTGCACATTTTCATGCCAAGATTTCAGTGGTGACATCTATTTCAATAGATAATCTCTCCATTTTCAGGCCATCTTCCAAATTGGAGGTATAAGGGTCATTTTTGTAATATTGCTTGTACTTGATTTCCTTGATGCCACTTAATGAAAGAATGCCTCCCCACTATTGATCAGGGCTCGGAGACATAGCCCACACTAGGTGAACTTCATATTCAAATTGTTGTGTTGTGATATCATGCTTGTTTTCATTTTTTCTGCTTCATTTTCATGTGGTTTAATTTACCTGGTTAACATGCTCTGTTATATGTAACTCTAAGTGCATTAGAGTAGGTCTTCTTGATGCGAGTTGCATAAGTGAATGCTAACCAGGAACAATTTCCAAAGAGGTGAAGGAAAACTTAAGTTCTTTGATCCTGAAGTGGGATATACACCACGAAGACAAAACATGGTAGAGGAGGAAGCTCAAATGGAGGAAAAGCAAAACTATCGCAAGGATTTCTACCACATGGCAGAGAAAGTTGACAACATATTTGCAGAGTATGAGAAGACAATCAAGCCCGAGAAGAGAGAGCCAGATGACCATGCATCAGTAAATCATGGAGGCGGTGGAGAAGATCCTCCTCCCTCTCTATCTTCTAGTGAAAGTTATTCTTCTTCCTCTTCTCATAATTCTAACAGGAATCAGAGGAATGCATCTAAAACACCCTTTTTTAAGCTAGATGTGAAATTTGATTTACTTGTTTTTAGTGGAGAATCTAATGCATAAAAGATAGATAACTAGATAAGATAGGTTGAAGTGTATTTTTTCATACAACAAATCAAAGAGGATAAACTCAATATCCAACTAGCATCCCTTCAATTGAGTGGCATTGTTGTCATCTGGTGGGAAGGAAAATTGCAGCAAGGTGGTAAGAGTAGTTGTAAAAATATTTCATCTTGGTCTGAGTTCATTTCTTCTTTAAGAAGAACATTTTATCCATTGGGTTATATGCATAAGGCCATGCTGGAATGGAAACATTTGAAATAAAGAAAATGTAAAATTGTTTAGAAAATTACATAAGAGTTTATAAAACAAGCATTAGCATTAAATGCTACACTAGACACTTCTGAGACATTGATGAAATATATTAGCTCTTTGCATAGTTATTTTTGCCATTCATTGTTATTATTTGAACCTAAGTCTCTTGATGAATCTAGTGTGAAGGTTGTACATCTCGAAAACAAGGAGAAGCATGAACAAGATGACCTCCCAAATTGGACAGCAATAGCTAAGAGAAGAGGAGAAAATCTCTCTTGTACTCATTGTGAGAAAGAAGGAGATGATGAGGAGAATTACTGGAAATTGTATCCAAAATTGAGACCTGAGAAGAACGACAGAAAATGGAAGCAAAAGGAAGTAGCAACCATGCAACAAGACCAAGAAATTGAATTCGAGGATGATGAGAAGGTCACAACTGTAAGATTTATAGGTGGTGAACCAATTGACTTGGGATCAGACTCGGGCGATGAAATGAAGATCACAACTCTTGGGATTCCAGTGGATGGACCCATTGACTTGGGATCTGATTCGGGCGATGAGACAAAATTTTTAGCAGATGTTGTACCAAAGGTGAAAAGGGAACCAAATATGGCATGGATCTAAGAACTTAAAGAAATCAACCAAAGCATTCAGAGATAGAATGCTAAACTAAGGATACTCCTACAAGAAGTAGAGAAGGAGAAACAAAGGTTGCAACATTAGTTACAAGCCAAGGAGGAGGCTTTGGAAAAGTTGCAACATCACAAGCTTGAGGTAAAAAGTGATTGTTCAATTTCATTTACTTTTTATGATGATGATTTCACTGCTTTTGAGAGACATACTACAGGAATTCGATCAAAATTGTTGAAGAAAAAAGGTATCAAGGAAAGGGCCTTAGCACTAATGGCTAAGGCATTGTGAACCCATCAAAGTGGAATAATTTCCTCGTTATGTAGGACTTGGATTTGTCAGAAAGGAAGTTGGGGAATGCTCCAAGACAACCAGGGACCAACCAATGGAAAATGATGAGAGCATTTAATCATATTCCAGTGACAGTGAGGGTTCCACAAGCACTTATCAGAGGTGCACAAGGAGAAAGCATTCCAAGAAAATTTGAAAATTTTGGAGGAGAAAGAATGATTATAGTTACTGCAACGAGGATGGACACTAGAAAGTCCCGTGTTAGGCACTATGGGACCAAAAAGCACCCATGAAGAAGCCAGTTGGTGAAGACATTCCACAAGTGAATCCTCCATAGGGAGATAACCCATTCACCTTGTTAAATAAGAGATGGTTTTACTAGGTATGATGGCTTGTCATGGCCACAGTTTGTAAATCATGCATTGTGAATAATTGTAAAAATGATGATGTGTTTTCCATCACTTAATAAAGCAACAATGATGTTTTTTGGCATTTTGTGAGTAGCTCGAGTATTGATTATATTGTGTAAAACTGACCAAAGAGTGTGTGTTATAAAATCTTGTCAAGTATGGGGTTGTTTGAGTCATGTGTGTTTTGTATGTGATTATAAAGAATGTACCAGATTAGCATGCAATACATATGTTGAAAGTGTGTTTGACAAGGATCCAGGATAATGTGCAGGATATGGTCATGATTTTGGAGGACCAAGAGCTCCTCAATGGGGAGGAATTATCCAAGAGGATCCAAAATTACAAGTGGCCTTGAAAATAGCTCAAAAATCAAAGTTGTCAGATGGAAGAAAAACTAGGAACATATCATAGTTCTCGTCACACTGGTTCCAACGGTGTGAATGACACTAATCTGAGTTCATATGGTCAAGTTATGTCTGGTCAATTTTTTTGTCAAAGTTGGACAAGTGGCAGGCTTAAGTAGGCAACAAATTGACCGAGACTCGGCACACGTAATCTGACCCCTGGAACATGCGAATTTGTTGAATGGTTAAAAAGTCCAATAACCCTTATTTTCAACCAAATTAAGTAAAACCAAGTTTGGTAATAAAAACCAAAAACTATTAAAAAATAGGGGTGGCGGGTTGTCATCCCCACCCTCCCCTCCACCCCCATTGGAGATCCACATTATAAAAGTCCAAGTTTCATTGGGGTGACAGGCAGTCAAACCCTGCCACCCTAGTAATATGTTATATAAAATGGTTTTTGATGGGCTTCCCACCAGAGGACCCACCCTCACCCCTCCAAACAATGCCACACATCACACACAACAGAGGCAACGGGGCTTGAACCCGCACGAATCATCCGACAAGCCTGCCTCCTGGGAACCTCCATAACAAACAAAATAAACATGTTATATATGTCGTGGTTCAAAAAAATGTTACAAAGCTGGATCCAAAAGTACAAGTGGCCTTGAACATAGCTCAAAAATCAAAGTTGTCAGATGGAAGAAAAACCAGGAACAAATCGTAGTTCTCGTTGCCCTGATTCCAACGGCATGAATGACACTCACATCTGAGTTCATATGGTCAAGTTATGTTTTGTCAAATTTTTGGTCAAAATTGGACAAGTGGCAGGCTTAAGGAGGCAACAAATTGACCGGGACCCGGCGCACGTAATCCAGCCCCCTAGAACAGGTGAATTTGTTGAATGGTTAAAAAGTCCAATAACACTTATTTTTTACCAAATTAAGAAAAAACAAGTTTGGATATAAAAACCAAAAATTATTAAAAAATAAGGGTAGCAGGCTCCCATCCCTACCATCCCTGTCGGAGATCCGCATTAAAAAAATCCAAGTTTGATTGGGGTGACACGCAGTCAAACCCCACCACCCCGGTAATATGTTAAATAAAATGGTGTCTGGTGGGCCGCCCACTGGAAGACCCAGCCCTCACCCCTTCGAACGGTGCCACATGTCAAACACAACGGAGGCGAAGGGGCTTGAACCCATCCAGTTGGTTCAGTCGGCCCGCCTCCTAGGCGCCTCCATAGCAAACAAAACAAACATGTTATATATGTCACGGATCAAAAAAATGTTACCAAGGTGGGACTCG